>JAVJIF010028072.1:0-53489 GCA_038442645.1 Agave tequilana | reverse complement strand
TTCATCACACTACTCGTTAGGGAGTTCTAACTCCCCTAGACCTGCATGTTCAGATCTTGAAGCTTGAAGCTCGTGGATTCTCTTGGCTGCCGACGTGCAGCGGAAGCGTGGATCATCGGCAGATCGTCCGGAGCCCATTTCTTCTATGCCCCTGCTAGGCTCTTAAGTTTCTCTTTGTAACTTGTGAGAATCTTTTGTACTATTTATTATTGTATATCTCTTTGTATTCTCACATTTGTGCCTATCGGTAATATAATATTCTTGTAATATTGTCACATCCTTTGATAACTTTGTAATTATATCATATGTTGAAATGTATAATACACCAAGTACTTTCGTACTCTGATTCCTACGTGTACTGATATGTGAGGGTATTTCTGATCTATGTATATACGTCACAGTAACATCTCTATACTCGCGGGATCGGGGCATTACACTACTGAAAGAGGTTTAACCTCTTAATCTCCAATTCTTAGACACTGATTTTGTAAGAGTCAAATTCTAACAACTTTCTCCTACGGTCAATCTCCTATTTAGTCCGAGATGTTTCTAGGGCCAACATCTATTCAGTTTTAAATTAAGCTTGGGTGAATGAGTGCAAGGATATCGTTTTTTGGCTAAGGGAGGGTAATGAATTCCCTCCTTGTCTTGTTTATTTGAGATTTGTCCTTAAGATCAATTTGTGCAAGTGTGCAAATATTTAGCAACAAGATAATACTCAAAACGATTAAATCACTCAAATGTTGGTTCTATGCTGAATGCAATGTGTATGTACCTTATTCTAGCACTCTTCAACAATAATGAAATGCAACGAAATTAGGCAAATACTCTACAATGCAAAGTCTAAATCATTTTTAGAATTAACAATGAACTAGTTATTGTTGAGTTATGAATAGTGAGCAGAATCAGACAATAAAAAAATACTAACTATAGAAAGTATTTTTTGTAATTTTAGCTACCTTGCATAAAACAATTGTGAGTAGTTCACTCAAACTGTCGTGTTTGCGCGCCAGATTTGAGAGCTTCTAGGCTTTGTTCTCAGAGGCCCATAGCTATTTATATGTATTTTGCAGCAAAAAGTTTCTTGAGATCTGTTCCTGTATACATAAACAAAGAGACAACAATGTTAAATCAGTTAGTAAAAATATTATTACCTCCCCGGCAATGGTGCCAAAAAATTGTTCGACCCGGAAGAAACTGAAAACCGAAAATCCCAATATTGAATCAGAGAACCAAACTCAAGTGTTGTGTGTTTAAATCTAATTGTTTGTGAGTTGTTTAAAATCAAAGTTTGTAGTAAGCTGGTTCAATGTACTGTGTAGCGCTAGGCTAAAGAGTCATGTCCACGAGAAGGTATGCGATGAAAACTTTTTGATATTAACTAAGAGTTGATTTGTTTCTCTGTTTTTGAAAATTAAAAAAATGTAAGAAGGAAAATGGTGTGGCGTTGGTGAAGGTTGTGAAAGAAGAAAAGTGAAAACGAGAATGCGTGGTAAAAGTGGAAGTAAAAGAAGCGTGTTGAAGAAAGTTGAAGAAAGTAAGTTTTAAATAAAAGTGAAGAAGTGAGTTTGTGATTTCAAGAGAAGAAATACATGGCTAACTAATTACTAAAAACAATTAACATACTAACCCTTTGAGTGGTCACGCCTCTCTTGTTTAGTAGCTAAGTATAGAACATGGGAGTTGTGATTTCTCAATGATCATGTATAACAAGGCAAGTAGGTTCTTAAATCATCAAAGGTACGATTTAGCAAGCATGAAATAAGAAGGTTTAGAACTATGTTGTTAGCATGAACCAAAGTTAGCACCCATCTTTGTGATCCATCAAGGCTAAATTGCAAGGCACTAAACATGAGGCATACATGATTCCATTGAGTCAACCAATCACACAATTAGCAATTAGAAGTTAGCACTCATCTTCATTGGAAAATCAAGAATACTTGTACGAATACAAGGCTCAAGTGATGCATCCAAGAATTATATGAGTTACGATCATCCAAGGTGTTAGTAGTCAATGGTGTTAGTGATTAGTTAGTCATGAATGATAAAGTTAGCTAGACATGATAAAAATGAAAACAAATTCAAGCATTGAAATAAAACTACAACTAGAAGAAGTAATGCAAGAAAGCAAGTATAAATTAGAAGAAAGAAAGGAGGAGCCCTTGTATTGATTTGTCACTGATCAATTACAGAATCTCACTCTCTCATTTTGGATCTAAAACTAATACAAGAAAATAGATAGAAAATACAAGAAAAATCCTATGCAAAAACCTAGAAAGAATTCTTCAGCCTCTGGTCTCTTTATCTCAGTGCTATGGTGCTGTATTTATAAATAGAGAAACTTGGACTCCAAGAAATCATTGCCACGTGTCCAGGATTGAGGCCAACGACCATGATCAAGGCGTGCTTGCGTGGCAATATCAGGGCCGTTGGCTCTGATTTTGAGCCACGTTGATGTAACACATGATTCCTATCATCTTCAGTTCAAAGAAAAGAGAAAAAAAATTAGGGTTTGAGAAAAGAGGGATTAAGGTTTAGAGATAAAAATCATATTTAGGCTTCACACCTCTTACACCACGAGCTTCACACCCAAATACTCAAGAGCACCCTCATGAGAGTTTAACTGAAAAGTTTTTATTTAATTATTGTCTGTCAATAAAAAGAAGTCTGATGCCTATTTATAGATTTAACAAGAGAACTTCTAGGGAATAACTGATGTACTACTAAACACCCACAGAAAAAAAGATAACTAAAAAATAAATTAAGGCATGAAAAAATAACTGGTAATAAGTGATGTCCTCATCACATAAATTCTTCTTGTTGAGAGAAGCTTCCAGATGTGTAAATTTCTCTGCATTTTTCTTTAAATATTCTGAAAATTGGGCTCTCAATTCGGGCTTCTATTTTGTCTAGAAGTGACTTGGGCTTCAAGCAATTTACAAAAAAATTCCTATAAATAGGAAATTTTAGCCCATTATCTCCATTTTGCCCTTCCCTAATGAAACCTGCACAATGAGACACGAGATGGTTAATAGCAGAGTTTATTATGAAATATGCAGGAAAATGCAGTATAAAATATGCAAAATTGATAACCGATCATATGACATCTACTCACCTTTTCGTTGTACCTTTTCATCAATTTAATTTTTAAAGAAGTTAATTTCATATGAAACTAGATTAGAGTTTTCTATATAAAGGTCATATGCTTAGTTTTGATTTTATACAAGCAAGTTATGTATTTTATAAACCTCCTCTTAAAATTCGTCCAATTTTCTTTTAAAGTGCAACTATAATTTTGAAATTATTTTCGATAATCCGAGTTGGAAACTTTTTATATAAATTTGGAAGATTAAAAAATTATGAAAGTCTTTGATAGATAAGAAGCCTGATGGCTATATTTATTGGAATTTAATTACTTTGATTAACGGTATATCTATTTTTTTACCTAAGCATGTTGTCATAATGGAACATGAAGTTTTACAAAATAAAACTCGAAGTTCTAATGCGATAACTGAGTTGTATCTATATATACATACAATATATGTTCTTAATTTTGTCTATCCTTTTACTAATATTTAATTTTTTATACACGAATAAATTGCAAAATGTCAAATATCACAAAAATTTATTGTCGCTTTGGATATCTTAGGTAAAAATACTTATCATGAATTATTAGACATTGAGATACATCTCGAGGCTAAGAAGTTTGGAGAGACAGTTAAAGAAGGAAACAAAACATCCCAGCAGGATCGCGCTAATGCTATAGTCTTCTTTCACCATCATATTGATGAAGGATTGAAAGCTGAATTCTCATAATAAAAGATCTTTTAACTCTTTTAACTTATCTAAAAGAGAGGGATGATTATCAGAAAACTGCTATTTTACCAAAAGCTCGATATGAATGGATGCACTTGAGGTTGCAAGATTTTAAAATAGTTAGTGAATACAACTCTGCATTGTTTAAAATTATCTCTAAGTTAAAATTATACGGAAAAAACGTAATAAAAAAAGACATGTTAGAAAAAACTTATTCTACTTTTCATGCCTCAAATTTGCTCCAGTAGCAGCAATGTTGAGAGCAAAAATTCAAGAAATATTCTGACCGAACAAAATAATGAGTTTTGATGAAAAATCACAATTTATGTCCAAATAGATTTACACCGTTCTGTGAAGTGAATGGAATTGCATTCCTTGAAGTGAATGCACATCATTTCACAAATATAGGCGTGAACATGGACGTGCACGAGGTCGTGACAGGTTCTGTGGTGATAGTCATAATCGCTATTCTCCAAATGTTCCTTAATAAAACAAGCCACGCCACCAGAAGTGGACAAATGAAGAGAAAGAAAGAAAAAGAGAAGAAAATACAAGATAAGGTGCATCATCATCATGAAGATGCTTGTTATAGGTATGGAATGAATGGACACTAGTCACATATATGTCGTACGTTGAAATATTTGGTGGATCTTTACCAAGCGTCAGAAAAGGTAAAGATATAGAAATTAATTTCATTGATTTTGATAGTGAAATGACATAACAAACTTGAATATTTCTGATTTCTTTGTGGACTCGGGTGAAAAACTCAACTTCCTGACTGATGATGAGTTTATCTACACCGATTAAGCTTTGTTTCTGTTTGTAGTATTATCTTTTTATCTATGTTTCGTTTCTTCATTTTCTTAGATTAATCATTGAATAAAATAATTTATTTGATTGTCATCAATTTATTTTTGTTAAAACATCAAGATGAGTGTTGAAGATGCGTGTCTTGCAGACAGTGCAACTACACACACTATCTTTCGAGATAAAATTTACTTTACAAGCTTAACTTTAGAAGAAGCTAACGTAATTACTATATTAGACATCATAAATCTAATTGAAGGCTTCAGACAAGCTAACATCATGTTGTCAAGAGGGGCATAATTCTATATTAATAATGCATTATATTATGGAAAATTCAGAAAAAATTTGCTTAGTTTAAAGATATTCGCCGCAATGAATATCACATTGAAATCACAAATGAATTTAATATTGAATACTTTGCATATCTCTGTTATTTCATGCCAGAAGCATATTTTGGAGAAGTTCCCTGCCCAGTCCTCTGGGTTATCATACCACAGTAAGAACAATGAATTACGTATTGTAATGACTAGAAGTTCTCTGATCTAAGAAACTTCATGCTTTGATATGATCGATTGGACAATTATGATGCGAAGAATAATTGAAATTCATATGGATATACGCTAAAGAACTAAAAGATTCTTTTATGAGGAAAGCATTCATGTGTTGGTTATACTCAAGACAAATTAATTATTAAGTCATCAGCTTCTAAAATTATCAATAAAATCTCAACCTTTTTAGAACGAACTCAAGGGGATATATGTGGATGAAAGACTAATTCATCCACAAATGGACATTTACTTATGTCATGGTTTTAGTTATGCTTCTACTAGATGGTCACATGTCTGTTTGCTGTCTTCTCATAACATTACATTTGCTAAACTTCTTGCCTAATTATTTGACTAAGAGCACAGTTCCCTGATTATCCAATCAGTCATTTCATCTTGATAATGTTGGTGAATTTTTTTCGAGCATTTGATGATTTTTGCACGTCTCTAAGTGTTACTATTGAATATCCTGTTGCTCACGTTCATACCCAAAATGGTTGAGCAGAGTCTTTATTAAACGACTTCAGTTGATCACTAGCTCTTATGAGAACAATCACTAGTTCTCATGAGAACAAAATTTTTTGTCTCTCCTTGGGGTCATACAATATTACATGCTATTACATTAGTTCGCTTCCGACCTTTGGTTTATCCACAAGCACTCACCTTTACAATTAGTTTTCGGCCAACCTCCAAATATTAGTCACTTGCGAGTTTTTGGTTGTGCTGCGCCCCCTCAACATACTAAAATGGGCCCACAAGGCTTGGGATTTATGTTGGTTTTGATTCTCTGTCCATCATAAGATCTTGATCCTGACAAGTGATGTTTTTAAAGCAAGATTTATGGATTGTCTTTTTGATGAGATGACAACGTTCTCGCCGTTAAGGGAAGAATGACGTGAAATTTTTTGGAATACTATAACTTTGTCTCATCTTGATCCTCGCACTAATCAATGTGAATTTAAAGTTTAAAAGATTATTCATTTATAAAGTATTATGAGTCAGTTACCTGACGCTATAATTGACAACAAGAAAATAACAAAATTCACATATACTGGCAATGAACACTGTAGTAAAGTTCACTGTTCTGGAGGGACAATTAATTAATACAATTGCAAATGAGTCTAAAGACATATCTGAAGCATGGGACACCATTCGGTGCAAAAAGACATGATTCTTTGAAAGAGAAGGCTATAGAATTGAATAAGAAAATTGGTACTTCAGAAAAGTCCACGAAACAAAAAAAACAATAGAAATGGGTACTCCAGAAGAGTATATGCAATAAAAACATGCAAAAGAATTAACTGGGATAAAGAATAAAAAGTCCCTGAAGAGACAGATGTACCTGAAAATAAGGAGACCAATCAATTATGTATCAACTGGAGATATATGAGGTAGAAATAATATTATTGTTGGTGACATATTTGCTTCACAATAGCACTTCAAATCATCAGAAGTGATGAAGATCTTAAACACAAATCATCAAAGAGTGTTGATGTTGACATGATTGGCCAAAATGAAAAGAAGTAATACATGCAGAATAAGACTTTTTTAGCAAAACGTAAAGTATTTGGACCTGTAGTTCAAACACTTGAGAATATAAAGCTTGCATGATACAAGTGTTGACACTTAAAAAAGACAAGATTCTCATTGGTCCGAACAATGTCTAGCGACAGACGAGCTGAAGACCAGTTTTCACCCACTTCCAAGGGACGAGGAAGCAACTTGGACTCCACTGATCCAGCAAGCAGAATAGTGAACCCAGATTGTTTCTAAACAGACCTCAGCAGGTCTAAGATGCTAGCATTTAGCATTACATTAGCCCAAGGAGATAGCCTCGATTGAGAGGCTAATATCATCCAGAGCATCGCCAGGAAGCTAACTGACAGCTTCGCCGAAAAGCCTCTTTTCGGATTTCACCAAGGATTGCCTTTAGCTCCGCTATGAGCTTCAAAGCATGCAGCTCCGCTATTGATCTACTACGGTCAACCTTTGACCAATCAAATCTCCTGATGAGATTGGATTCAAACAAATTAAATCCAATCAGGATTCAAATATGGCAGGTGATTGCCACAATCTCTTGACTCTCTTGAAACGAGTAAGAGGATCAGGGAAAATCCTCCAACGATATGGAAAGGATCATAACAAATCGGAAAGATCAACCGACTTGCCATTTTCTAGCTCCGCAGAAGCTATTTTAGCCTCGCAGCAAGGCTACTTTCTAAATTCAAACAGAATCGGTTCAATCTGTTTCCATATCTTTAAAGGGGACGATTATACCCTTGCTTTCCCTATAAATAGCCCGCCAGGGGCACAAGGAAAAAGGATGGAGGAGATCGGGAGAGACTTCCAGAAAAAAAAAGAGAGGACTCCACAAGCAGAGGCTTCTTTACAACGCACCGTGCGTTCTCGAATTCAGAGACTCTTTAGAGAAATACTTCTCTCTTCAGGGTGGCGATACCCTAACAACCCCCTTTTCCTCAAGGAATTCCCGGAACCAGGCCAGAAGGAATTCCTCACAGAAGGCGGTCTTTTGAGAAGTAGCAAGAGGGTTCTACCAACCCTCTATTCTCTGATTCCCGGAACCAGGCGAGAAGGGAATCTATTCGCTCGCATCGTCAAAGGGACAAAGTGGTCGCGCGCTGACCAGACTCCTATCGGCACACTTCTCCAGAATCTCTGAGGAGATCTACTTGTAATCTTTTTAAGAATACTTGTAATTTAGCTCCTCAAACTTTTTTTTGTAAGTTTTCCCCTTTGCAAACATAATGGAAAACAAGATGGCGACTCCGCTGGGGACAATATTCTCCTCTGCCGAGAATCAAGTGTCGCAATGCGACGATCAGACCTTCGGGTCTATCTCTGAATTCAACAAAGTCGGTGCAGCCAGAGCTTCTCTGGCTAAATCTTCAAGGAAAGTCTCTGCGGAGACTGAAAAGGTTCCCTGCAAACCTGCTGCGGTGCTCTGGCGCAACAAGGAAGTATGCCCGCAGACCGAGCCCTGCACTCTTGAGAACTTGGTCATCCAGATCGACCAAGGAAGATTTGAAGAAGTCCTCTCTGGGGGGACCTGACGCTTCGAGCACGGAAGCACAGGAAGGTCTTCACGACCAAGGTTTCAAATCAGAAACCAGAGGCAGAATTCTGCCAACACCCCACAGCCCCGCGTGTGGCTATTCAGGTTCCTCGTGAACCCAAGCATCTTCCGTCAAGGCGGATATGGAAGCCGAAGCAGAAGTCTCCAACCGAGGTTTCCGGTGTAGTCACGCCGAAACTGCGCCTCTCCCGCGAAGAAAAAGGGTAAGATGCCTATCTACCCTAACGATGCTGCCAATCATGAAGTCCCAACGGCGATCATACCGTCGCTCAAATCAAAGGCAGCAAAGCCTTCTGACGGCCTCGCTTTCACAAGCGAGGCCACCATACCAAAGCATACTCATTGGATCCATGGCCGCGAGGCTAAGGCCAAAGAGTCATCTAAGGCTAAGCGCCTTCGCGGCGGAATAGCGGATAAAGCACCTCGGCGTGCTCCGCTCTCTAGTTCATCAAGCACTAAGTTCGCACCTGCTGGCGAATCTAGATCTGAAGCACTATTCAGTGCTAATCCCTTTTGCAGGGATAAGAAGAATGGAGTATCGTCTCATGTACACTCCGAAAAAGCTTCTCTGCGAAGTTATCCAGGCTCTGTTGGGCCTGACCTACGAGAATTCCTGGTAAGCAAGCGGAGATTGAAGCATTTCCAGACTACTTCCTCCTGTTGTCGGCGAAGTGGATGCCAGTTGGTGATAGTCCATTCTATGCAGTGTCGGTTATGACCGACCCTCGCCACTTCTCCATACCAGCGATCAGTCTTTGATCGACTGTCTGCGCACATCCCAATGAAGCATCTCAGAAGGGGCGGCTCACCAGATCTAGCCTCTGCATCCGTCAATATGACGGAAGAGGCTGAGAGCGACGCAAGGGGAGTCAGACATCTGATGGTCCCCTTACAGTTCTCCAGATCCGGATTATAATCCAGGCCTAGGCGAGGTCTCGGTACAAGAAGAAGTTGTTTTTCGAAACACCAGATCCAGGGTGGCAATACCCTACAATTATGAGCAACCTTCTTCCTCGACGGCCCTGATCCCACCATCACCCGGGCAGTCACCTCAATCTTCAGACGAAGAAAAGGAAGACGGCGGGTATGCCTCGTCAGCGACGGTCAGTTCAGTGCGAACCGACAAAGCATCGGTCAACATGGCCGATAACGCTAACGATGACCTTCGTCGGCGTTTGGAAGCTCAAGAGCAAACCTCCAGGACCCAGCAGGAAGCCCTGGACAATATTCAACAGATGCTTGCTCAACTCCTCAGCAATCGGGGCGGCAATGATATCGGAAGCCACCACGATGAGGAGGAACACTTTAGCAATGATCCGAAATCCAAGGGAGGTTCTTCCCTAGATGCTGAAGTCCTTAAGGGCCTCCAGGCTCAGATTGCATCCCTAGCTCAGAGGGATGAATTAAAGAAGGTGGGGACAGTCCGTCCTTATCCACTAGAGTGGGATTCGGTGCCATACCCACCAAAGTTTAAACCGCCAACGTTGCATACGTATGATGGTAAGAGCTCGCCCAATCAGCACATCTACTATTTCCGGTCTCAGACTGGTAATGTCATAAGCAACGACGCCATCATGGCTAGGCTGTTTATTGGCACTCTAAAGGGCGTGGCATTCGACTGGTTCCGAAGCCTCCCTCCAGGCTCTATCAATTCCTGGCTCGACCTGGAAACTCGGTTCCTCTCTCGCTTCTATGAAGACGACACTGAAGTGACCATGGACAAGCTCCTCTCTACCGTACAGAAGAAGGGCGAACCCGTCCGCGACTACATTGAGCGGTTCAGAAACTTATCCTTGATGTGTCCAGCAGGGATGCCGTTACCCATGCTCTTACAGACATGCAGGCACAACTTTGGATCAAGTAGAAGTTCGCATGGGGGCTGTCAAAGCCCACACTTGGAAGGAATTAGTCGAACAAGCTGAGATAGCTGAGAAGTCGGCTAAAAAGTTCGAGCCATCCGCCCCAGAGGCAAATGGGGTACGAACAGCAAAGGACGCGGCGACCCGCCTCAGTCTTCCCAAGCTAAGGGGAAAGAAATTATGTCCGTAGAGTTATCCGGAGACGTGCAGTCGAAGGCTAAGAAGAGCGGTTTCAACAATCAGGAGCCCAAGTTCCCTCCAAAATAATACTCCTTCAAAGACGACCAGGTGGTCACGATATTCCATCTGCTCCACAAAGGGAATAAGATGAAGTTGCCAGATGCTCGACGCCCTGATGAGATAGGGCGCACAAATGATCCCAAGTACTGTCTCTACCATAGGATGGTTCACCATCCCACAGACAAGTGCTATGTCCTTAAAGACCGGATACAAGCCCTGATCGACGCCGGCGTCCTCACACTGAAGACGGAGCAGAAGAAAGTCACTGCCAATATGGTGACTCTCGAGTTCGGCAGCACCCAAAAGGTCACGGTGCCTGATGGGACTTATCCAGCCCCCACACCGCGGTTGGAAGTCAAGCATCCTCCAGCCATGACTCAACACAACAAGGGTCTCGTCCCTTTGACATTGGAGACGGGGGAAGTCATGTGGATACACCCGGATCTCATCCAAGATATTCAACAGGGTTCAAGGCAACCCAACTCAAAAGGCAAGTCCTGCAATGTCATCTCTGTCCTGCCAGATGATGGTAATCTTACTTCGGCTTCCCTCAGCGATTCAGAAGAAGAGAAGCATGCCTGTACAGCGCAGGCAGATGCGCCTCAACAGATGGGCACCCGGTGGGAAGTCGTACCTGAGGCAGTATGAGAAGCTTGCTGACGAGACACAACAGCAAACGACGTCAGCTCCAACGCCTGCATCCACTCCAGTCCGACCAAAGGGAGAGAGAAGCCTAAAGAGGTACGGTTCGACCATGTGTTGAAGAAACCGTCAGGCCAAGGGCTTGATACGCCCTTTCGCTTCGATATACTGGCCCACTTGGCCAATATCCTAGCTCGTATCACAATACATGAGCTCCTGTGTCTCTCCAAAGAGACACGAGAAGCGCTCAGAGATGCTTTGGCCAACTCAGAGACTCTTCTGACATGCATACCAGAGGTCTCTAATCATGACGCCCAGTCTTCTTGCTCAGAATGCCATCATGTACAATCGAAGGAGCCTGCTATTACCTTCACGGCGGAAGATATGCTTTTCAAAGATAACAAGCATGATCGACCTCTGTACTACACCGGATATATCGGTTCAACATGCATTGAAAGGGTACAAGTCGATCCGGGGTCGGCACTCAGCATCATCCCCAAACGGCTTCTCTATTTCCTCGGCATACCACTGTACAGGTTGTCCGCAACCACTACTAAAATATATGGTTTTAACGCCGGGAGCAGCCATCCACTTGGGAAGATTCGGCTCCGTTGCAGAATCGGAAGCCTCAAGTCAGAGGTAACGTGTTATGTCATTGACGCTGACACGACATATAACCTGCTGCTAGGACGGCCATGGATCCATGCCAACTGGATCGTCCCTTCTACCCTCCACCAGTGCTTCAAATATGTGGAGGATGATACGACAGTACGAACTGTCTTTGCCGAAAAGCAACCCTTTAAAGGCGTGGAAAATTACTTCACCGACGCTCTCCTGTATCAAGAGGCCGGTGGAACGCATGAGGAGCCATTGCCAGATGACAGTGAAAGTGGCAATGAAGCGGATTCAAAGTCCGAGGCGGGCATGCCGCGCCATTCTGACTGGCGAACCAATTACAGCATGTCTCACTGACCCCAAATGTAATACTCCTTCTGAGGAAGAAGGTGAATGGTAATTAATGACAATATTTCTTTTGATTATCCTGTGAGTATGCGGTCGATCAAATCCATTATGGATGGCTCTCTGCACATGCCCATACATGAGCCAAGTGCGGCCAATACATCTATGGAGGTCATAGAAGGGGCTACGCTGGTGATCCCTCCTTCCAAACAAGGTCAGTCGCCGATAATCTTCGGTAGAGCTCAGCCACGGAAACCTACAACTGCAGACTCAAGCTCAGAGTCAGATGCTCCGCAGTTCTTTCATTACGCGCCATCAGCGCGCCATATTATGAAGAAGATGGGTTATGACCTGAAGCAGGGAGCGGGCCTAAACTTTGGAAAAGGGAGGTGCAGTCTAATGCGTAATTTTGTCCCGAAAGGAAAGCCTGCAAATTACTATGATAGTACACGCAGGGGTTGGGTTACGTCACGCCCACATCATCAGTAACAGTTCAGGTCAAAGACGACGGACCAATTCCATCACAGTCGGCTTCATCCTCCGAGTGGGACTCCGATATCAGCATAGGAGAAATGTTCAAAGGCCTCGCCGCGAATATGACTTCAAGCAGTCAATTGGAACCTGCGGAAGCTGCCAATGATGAACCATGGGCCCAGCAGTTAAGCCTCCAATGGGAAAAACGGTTCGAACTGCGTGAGCCGCCTACTGAAGACAAGGTGATGCAGGTCAACTTGGGCAGTCAAGATCATCCCAAACCCATCTTTATAAGTGAAAGCCTATCACTTATAGAAAAGGAAGAATTGATAATGCTCGTAAAAGAGTATATAGATGTCTTCGCCTGGAGTTATGAAGACATGCCTGGACTTGATCCACAAGTCGCTATGCACCGACTAAACATCAAGCCCGACGTTAAGCCAGTCAAGCAGCAACAACGTCGGTTCCGCCCAAACATCATGGAGGCTATTGAAGCCGAAGTTCATAAGCTCATTGCTTGTGGCTTCATCCGGGAGGAACAACATCCAGATTGGGTGGCTAACATAGTCCCCGTCCTCAAGAAGAATGGGAAAATACGGATCTGCATCGACTACCGTGATCCCAATACGGCCTGTCCCAAAGATGAGTTCCCACTGTCCATCACCGACGTCATGATTGACAACACATGCGGGTTCGAAAGGATGTTTTTCATGGACGGCTTTTCAGGGTACAACCAGATTAAGATGTATCCCGACGATGAGAACATACTTCGTTCCGAACACCATTGGGGGTATATTGCTACACCGTAATGCCCTTCGGACTGAAGAACGCCGGAGCAACCTATCAGCGGGCAATGAGTATGATCTTTCGCGACCATCTCCGAAAAACGGTGGAGTGCTATGTTGACGACATCGCCGTCAAAAGCCGCAACAAGAATGAACATCTTCGCGACCTAAGAACGATGTTCGACATAATGTGGGCTCATCAACTGAAAATGAACCTGACAAAATCCTTCTTAGGAGTATCCAGCGGCAAATTCCTTGGGTTTATTGTCACATCAAAAGGAATTCATCTTGACCCAGACAAGGTCAAAGCTATTCAGAGCATGCCTCCGCAAGGAACCTCAAAGAGCTTAGAGGCTTGCAAGGCAGGCTGGCCTATATCAAAAGATTCATCGCAAATCTTTCAGGCCGCTGTCAACCGTTCACCCGTCTCATGAAAAAGGGTACTGCTTCATATGGGATCAAGCTTGTCAAGAAGCTTATGAAGACATTAAGAGGTATCTCACAAAACCTCCAGTCTTAGTGGCCCCTACATCAGGAAAGCCATTCTTGCTTTATGTAAAAGCTCTGGATTATTCCCTCGGCGCCCTCCTCGCTCAAAAGGACGACAATGGCCATGAGCAAGCCATTTATTACCTGAGCAGAACTCTCATAGGAGCGGAATCTCGCTACAACCCTATTGAGAAAGAGTGTTTAGCTCTCGTCTTCGCTGTCCAGAAGACACGACATTATCTGGTTGGCCAAACCATACATGTCATCTCCAGGGTGAACCCTTTACGTCTTCTCATGACGAAGCCAGGGTCGTTGAACTCAAGATTGGCTAAATGGGCACTGCTATTGTCCCAATATGACATGACCTTTACCCCTTAAAAGGCGGTTAAAGGTCAAGCCCTTGCAGAGTTCTTGGCTGCGCATCCAGTTCCGGAACATTCAAAGCTTCACGAAGACATCCCTGATGAGGTCTTCGAATCTAGTGCAACCTCAGTAGAGGAAGTATGGCAGATGTTCTTCGACGAAGCATCACGGATGGGCCCCAAAGGCAAGATTATTGCCGGAGTGGGGGTTGTGTTCATCTCCCCACAGGATCATATCCTTCCCAGGGCATTCTCCTTGACAGAGTCATGCTCTAACAATGTAGCGGAATACAATGCCCTGCTCATTGGTCTCCAGCTCGCCCATGGAATGGGGGTACGCTATCTTGAAGCTTATGGCGATTCAAAGCTGATCATTAGCCAGGTAAAAGGCGAATATGAAGTCCGCCATGAGGACTTGGTGCCTTACTATCATATAGCCATCGAACTGGCTAGCCTATTTGAAGGCTTCTACATCGGGCATGTGTCTCAATCTCAGAACACCAAGGCGGATGCTCTCGCTGCATTAGCGACAACGCTAGCCTTGCCAGCCGACACCGAGTATCACCTCACAGTCGCAACCCGACATCTTGTATGCTCTAAGCATATGCTGAAAATCCAAGAGGTCCATAATGTCTCTTCAGACCTCGAGCCGAGGGATTGGCGCTTCCCTCTCATTGACTATGCTCTGCACGGATTGCTCCCTGACGATCCTAAAGAAGCGGCGTCCATCAGACGAAGGTCCCCCGTTTCTATTACGATCCTACCTTGAAGACACTTTACCGTCGTTCATATGACGGTGTCCTCCTCCGTTGTCTCTCTCATTCAGAGGCACAGGAAGTGCTTAAAGAAGCACATGACGACATTTGTGGAGCCCACTAGCCGGGTCCGAAGCTTAAAGACAGGCTACATCGGCTTGGGTACTATTGGCCAACTATGATAACCGACGCCATCCAATATGCGCAAAGGTGCAAGGCATGTCAGATTCACGCTGACTTTATACACCAGCCTTCGGAGTTGCTCCACCCTACTGCTGCTTCATGGCCATTTGAAGCGTGGGGAATTGATGTCGTAGGGCCAATCATCCCCTCTTCGGCAAGAGGTCACCGGTTTATCCTAGCAATAACCGATTACTTCTCAAAGTGGGCAGATGCCATACCGTTGGCCGAAGTCAAAACCTCCAATCTGGTTAGCTTCATCAAACACCATGTCATCCATCGATTTGGTGTCCCCAAGCGGATCATCCACGACAATGGTCCTCAATTCATAAGTCAAGGATTCTATCGGTTCTGCGATAAATACCGAATTCAGAATATGGCTTCAACAGCTTACAATCCTGCCGCCAATGGTTTAGCAGAAGCATTCAACAAGACAATCATCAAGCTACTCAAGAAGTTTGTCTCCTCGAACAAGCGAGATTGGGACGAAAAGCTCGGTGAATGCCTTTGGGCCTACCGGACTACGGTTCGGACACCGACAGGCAATACGCCTTTCTCCCTGGTATATGGGTGCGAAGCGGTCATCCCATTGGAAATCCAGGTGCCATCATTGCGAGTAGCCCTGACTACTAAAATGACATCAGAAGACAATGATCTCCTGCGTCTTCAAGAGCTCGAAGCCCTGGACGAGAAGCGGCTGCAAGCTCAGCAACACATCGAGCTATATCAGGCTCGGATGTCAAAAGCCTTCAATAAGAAGGTTAAGCAGAGAACCTTCCAGAAAGGAGATCTGGTCTTAGCCGTCAGATGACCGATGATTATGACGCACAAGACCAAAGGCAAATTTCAGCCTAAATGGGAAGGACCGTTTGTGATAGAGACAGTCTATTCAAACGGAGCATACCGCCTTATGACTGCAGATGGCGACCTCCTCATGATGCTAATCAATGACAAATTCTTAAAGAAGTACTATCCTTAATCAAGGATCTTGCTCTCGATCAAGTTAACATTACACCTCTGATCGAGATCCGCGCGTCCGGAATGCGCACAAAGAGAGCCTCTCTCTTTCTCCAAGCATATCAAATCTGTTGGTAGCTGGGGGTTTGCTTAAAATCCCAAGGGACCTGCTCCCACTTGATTCCCTCTCCAGAATCACTTACCAATTCTCATCCATAGAATGGTAAGACCACATATTCCGCTGTTACGTTAACATTAAACCTATGACAGCAGTCCCCTCATTTCTCTCTCCGAGAGAATGAGACCTCCAAAGTCACTTACCAATTCTCATCCATAGAATGGTAGGACCACACATATTCCGCTGTTACGTTAACATTAAACCTATGACAGTAATTTCCTCGTCTCCCCGAGAAGACGAGACCTTTTCCAAATCCAATCCGACTTTTGAACTTGGTGGCTTCTCAACCAGTTATGTCATTGCGACCTCTGAACTGGCAGATAGCCGAGTTTCATCTGTCATTGAGCTTAGTGGCATCTTAATCGGTTATGTCATTGCGACCTCTGAACCAGTAGACAGCTAAGTCTCAACCTTGAGTCCTGTTGACATTTACAAAAGACAGGTCTCGATACTTGTTGACATTTACAAAAGACGAGTATCACCTATTTTGAGCTTGGTGGCTTCTCAACCAGTTATGTCATTGCGACCTCTGAACTGGCAGATAGCCGAGTTTCATCTGTCATTGAGCTTAGTGGCGTCTTAATCGGTTATGTCATTGCGACCTCTGAACCAGTAGACAGCTAAGTCTCAACCTTGAGTCCTGTTGACATTTACAAAAGACAGGTCTTGATACTTGTTGACATTTACAAAAGACGAGTATCACCTATTTTGAGCTTGGTGGCTTCTCAACCAGTTATGTCATTGCAACCTCTGAACTGGCAGAAAGCCAAGCCCCTATCATTGAGCTTGGTGGCGTCTCAATTGGTTATGTCATTGCGACCTCTGAACCAGCAGACAGCTAAGTCTCAATCTCGAGCCCTGTTGACATTTACAAAAGACAGGCCTCATACTTGCTGACATTTACAAAAGGCAAGTATCTTCACTCCAGCCCCGCAATGGGCTAACCTCGAGACTGGAAACATCTCAATTGGTTATGTCATTGCGACCTCTGAACCAACAGACAGTCTTGTCTCATTATCCAAACAGCAGAAGTCAAAAGGAAAATTTTCTATTAAAGCCAAAAGATGGGATACATGGAGGAGCATATACAATGGCCTACAGGCGTATATGGTAAGATCGAATCCGATCCCCGAGCGAAGCTAGCCTCGTTCTCCTGTCATCAGCAGCCTGGGCCAGCGCCTGTGATCTCAGCTCAACCTCATCGAAGTCCACCGCCTGAGCCAGACGAGCCTCGACCTCCGCCAAAGTCGCCCTATGTGACGACTCCTGTCGCGCCAGTTCCTCACTCTGAGCCCTGAGCTGCTCAAGGCGCGCAGTCTCTTCATGACGCATCTGTGTAGCTTTGGATAAGAGGAGATTTGCCTTCCGGATCATCTCTTCGGCCCTCTTAACCTTATCTTCGGCATCAAGAAGAGCACTGGTGGAAGCGTCAATTGCACTCCCAACCTCTACTTGCTCTGTCTCCAAGGACTTCAAGTCAGAGGAGATAGCCTCAGAGCCTCTTGAGCGGTGAGCTGAGCCTCGCGCCTTTGGGCAACGAGATGTGTGAGCCGTTCATCAGCCAAAGACGCTGCGTCTGAACGATAGAGACGGCGCCATTCCTCCACGTCCTTCTCAAGGTCATCTACCAGGAGTTCCAGAGCAGTAGCTTGATGGTACCCCTCAAAGTCTCGAATGCAATCAATACCTCGGGAGAGGACCACCTTCAGCTTCGAAAATGGCACAGACGAGCCTTTCAAGACTAGACCGATAGTCTGCTCCAAATTGTTATAGAAGCTATCGACCAGATTACCTATGAAGTCATTCTCAGCTTCATCAATCTTTGGTAGAGGGACAACCTCGGAGCAGTCTACCAGCCCGGCCGACACCACCGCAGAAGAAGAAGCGGGAACATCAACAGCAGCAGGACAAGCCAAGGACGATCTCGGCGGAGTCCTCATCGAAATTAATACACCAGCCACCGCGAGGGAAGGGCTGGCAACTACCTCTGGAGCAACAGGCTCAACCACCTGAGTTGGGGAGGCAGGGCTGGTGATCACCCTCAACTCCATACTCGCCGGCATCTCACTCGGGAGTGAAGGCATCTGTGGGACTGTCGTCTCCACAACCCCCGACCTCTCAGTTGTCATGGGCTGATAAGAGGGGAGGTCGCCATACAGCGCGTCCAACACAGCAGCATTCGCCGCGGTCGAAGCACTCGACTCGCCCTCTAACCTCTTAGGAGAACCCTCCGCTTCTTCGAAGCTGATGCACCTTGGGGACGAATACCTTCAACAAAACCAAGGTCAAAAACGAGACGCAGCAAACAGGCGAAGACCAAGAGATCGTAGTCATACCGAAGGCCGATGTCACCTCGTCAGCCGCATCGGAATCCAAGGGTCCCATCGGAAAGTTCTTACCAGACTCGACGTAAATGGCCGGCCCGCTCTCGCCCGCCGAGTCCCCTGCAGACCACTCAACAGAGCTTGATTCCACAGAACTTCCTTTGGAGGTCCCAACACCCGAAGGACCGACATCAGCTGCGCCACTCCCAGACTCTTGCGAGTGAGCGGAAGAGCTAGCTGCAGCCCTATAAGTGAACAGGGGATCGTAGTGTTCCCCTTGCTCTCCAACTGCCTCAGCTCCTGCAACAAAAAGCAAATGATGAGTTATTTAAAGTGCGCTGAAGGCATATTAGATGGGGCCAATCTTACCAGTAGTCGGTTCAGCAACCGACGGCTCAGCCACTAATGGAGCAACAGAAGGAAGCGCAGTAGAGGGTTCGCCCTCTACCACAATTGTAGGAGCATGGCGACGGGGCTTCTTCGCCAACGACTTCCTACGGGATCCACTCCCACGTTTCCTCTTGAAGTGGACATCAGAATCCTCTTCTTCCACTTCTTCCACATGTCGTGGGGGAGCTGTCCCCACCACGCCGGAGCCGGCTTCACAGGTGTCAGCTTCACGGACATCAGCTCCTGTCCCTACCTCAAAGCGAGGGCTCCCGCATCAGAAGCCTCGCTATCATCCACAGCGATGAACTCCTCTATGCCAGGGACACGGACTCGTTTACCCTCCTTCTTCTCAGAAGCCTTCTGCCTCATCCGATGAGCAATCAATCTCACACCCGAATTATTGGCATTGAATCCATGAGGCGTGGAATTCGAAGCCGCATACCATTGGCAGAAGCACAAGGTCGTCCGAAGGCCGGGATCTCTCAACAGCGTGCGTAGCCGCGCCCCAGTGCCATCTGCAGTAAAGAACCGCCAGGCACGAGCCCCATCAATGAGGCCCCCCATGAAATTCAAGTCCGGATTTGGGTTGCCCACGTACAGCTGGTCATACCCGAATTGGCGGGCAAACCGGCTCGGAACGTAGGGTTCCAGGTAGCAGGTGTCCCCACTCCTGAACAGCAAATGCGAGGGCCGGATGCTGACCAGCCACTCGAAAACATCTCGACTCATGGGAGAGTCACCCGATTCCGCATCATGGAATTCCTCATTGAACCCCGCATCCCGCATGCGAGGAAAACAGCGGAACAGGCTGTAAGCGTCATAACGACGTACTAACTTACGGGCCTCAGCCACGTAGATCTTCTGCCATGAACAGCCCTCGAAGCGGTGGAGAAGTACCGTTCGAACACCCTGCGGAGGATACGCCCCAGCTCCAATCAAAGCCGGGCAGTGCAAGGCGAACCACGCCATCAAGTAGGTATACGGTAAACCTACCCTAGGATTGGGTCCGTCACAGGGCAGGATGGCACCCTTTCCTCTCCTCGACACCGATGGTCTGCAGAAAGCCTCCGTTAGCGCACGAAGGCCCCTCTGGATACAGCACACCATAGCCGGGAGAAGACCCAGACGGTGGCCATGGACCAAGCGCACAGCCGGCAGCAAGACATTCGGGTGGACAATGTCACCCGAGGAAGACGGCACCACACATTTCTTTAACCAGATGGTTAAGAAACCGGCCAGCAGCGCCTTCCGAGACATAGGCCGACGAGCCTGGTGGTGAAAGCTCCGAAGGACATCACCTTCCTCAAAAGGACCATCATCTTCAGTCACGACGATGTCCTTTTCGGCATGCGCCTCCATCCGGGCCAAGATGTCCCCTTTAGCAACTCCGCAATGAGCAGCTTCAGGCGCACTCTTCATGTCCGGGAACAGATAGTTCCCCCAGCTCTTTAAGCTCTTCGAGCTACTCTTGCCACCAGTGTGGATGCTGGAACAAATGTGCAAGTGGCACATCAATTCCCGGTAAGTCTCAAGCAAAGCAGGCTCCTGCTTCTCCAGCAGAGCCAACTCCGCTTCACAGGGAAAGTACTCTTCGTACGGAAGAGACCCAAAAGGCAAGGCAGAGATTTCCCACATCTCATGCAGAGCCATGCCCAATTCACCAACTGGGGTGAAGAAGGTCCCCGAGGCAGGGCAGTATAACTCAAGGATGGCGTAGAAGCACGCCACCTTCATATCAATGCCGTAGCAGGTCGCCCTGACGGCCTCATGGAGGTTTAACTTCTCCAAGTCCTTCCCGAAATTAGCAAGGACATAGTTGGTCAACTCCGCCCACCATGTCTTGGGAGGATGAACCCAACCAGGGGTCCTGAAGTCAGTAGCGGGGTAATTCCCGCCAACTACGCAGAATTGGGCGCCAAAAGTCTGCGCCACAGCCGGATTCTCTCCCACTGGAAGTTCTCGCGATACCTTCCCAGGGTACAGCCCCATTATGCCGCGAGGAGGGCCCGCCCCTGAATAGCCGGACTGATATGATAATCTCCCGACATGGACAGATTCAGCACTTCGGCTCACACTCCACGCCATCTTCCGAACCTGAGTCACAGCCGCGAAGGAGGACAAAGGGAAGTGTCGCTTAGTGGACGGAAGATAAGATTTCTCGCCATCCAACTGAAAAATCCACTGCCCTTCACCAGCCTGCAACTGGCGATCGGAATCAGGCGCAGCATCCCTGAACATGAAGTCAGGCTTTCTGTAAGTCTGACGGTCGACATCCTCAAGCGGAGCAGTGGTTAAGATACTCCGCATGGTCTGCGGATGACCGCCTTGGATGAGCGTATCCCGGACAAGGGAGCTCCGCTCACTGAATAAAGAAGCCTCTCCATGGAACTGCAGGCTGAGGCTACCACCTGCTCGCCTGGATAACCCAAACAGATTGTTCGGGATACCGGAGGCGTAATGCACTGCAAAAACAGAAATGAGCTATGATTAGTTCATCAATCAAGTGGATATGAAAATACAAAAATTCACTAAGGCATAGCCTCGCTCAGCGAGAAAAGCCAGCAAGGCGATAGCTTCGATGAAGCTTGATCTCGTGGATGAAACTGCATCTTCGCAGGAAGAAATCCGAAGCACCAACTTCGCGTAAACAGGAAGTGGTATAGCCCTGAGGGCTGATGTCATCAAAAGGGCATTATGGTCAAAAGTCATCATGACTGAGAGGACTTATTCAAGTCCTTTTCCTCAAAAAGTACGGAGATGGCCCAAGTTATGGCTTCGTGCGAAAGCCCAAAGAAGAACTGTTCAGTTCTTAACTCCCTGGTGCAAGCAAAATAGGGAAATTAAGGGAAACGAGTTCCCTGATAAGGACAGATCATATTCGATCATCCTAATGGTCAAATATCGACTCCAAAGGAGCAAGACCACCATCTCTAAGAAGAGTCTCTTACCAGCGACAGGTCGTTCAATGACCGGAGGAGGAGGGCCCTCCGCTGCAGAAGTCGCTGCTTCCTTTCCCGCTCGTCTTTTGGGCGCCATCGAAGAAATGCAAGGGTTCTCAAAGAACTCTGAAGCAAAGAAGGAGGAAGGAGAGGAAAAAACAGAAATTTCTCTGAAAAAGGAGATCTTTTCCATGTTCAGCCCGATCGGGCTTTTATAGGCTAATCAGCGCCTAAATCGAGGCCTCGAAAAAAGGGCACATGCCGCCGTTTCGAATTAATTCGAAACAGTGCCCGAAGCGCCTGAGGCGCTTTCCCAAAGAGCGATGGTTCAACCCCACTAAAGGGTTAACTCCGCACAGGAGCAAAGTGCGGACTTCGCACAATCCTTCAAGGACTTCGCCAGGAAGCTTACCTTAGCCCTCTAAAAAGGTGCTATGTCCTTAGCTCCGCACACAGTTTAGCCCAGCTATGGCCAAACTCTCAGTGAAAGCAAGCAAAAAATCAGATGATCGGAAGATGAACTTTCATTGATTTAACAGGAAGGGTACATTGATATTACATCAAAGCTGTGTTTTATACAATACATCCAGTTGCCCAACAGGATCATTTGAGGCATACAAGCGGTTTTATCTGCTTTCAAACCAAATCAACGGGACAGGAAAGGCCTTCCTCCGGCACAAGGCCGTAACCCTTCGCACATGAACAGATGGTGCCACAGGGACACGGTCATTTTTCTCCACAAAATGGCAGATCATGCCAGGCCATTTTTGTTGAAGCCTGGCAATAAAAACCTATCGCCGCCAACACGATAGATCACGTATAATGGGAATCGGCAGTGATACCAGTGATCTAACAGGCGCGATGCCCACTTTTCCGAAGTGGATCGCCATCAAAGGCCACCAAAGTTGAAAGTCGGCAATGGTGCCGGCGATCCCACAGGCGACGCCCACTATCTTGAAGCGGATCATCTCCGGTAAAAGCGGCAGCCAGCCTCACCTCAGAACGAATCATCACGGATAAGAGGCTGCCAACAGCCTCTGGGACGCGCGCCCGCTGCCCCGAATTGTTCCTCCTGCTTAAAAGTAAAGCTTCAACCGGGGAAGCATAAGGCAATTTTATGGCTTCTTCCATCAAGTCACCAGACTGGCAAGCATAGCTCGCTGCAAGGCAAATTGGAGCAAGTTAGCAGTCAAGCACAGAAAGAGCTGCAAAAACATTAAGTCAGATTCTTCAGCGGCAAAGTGATCCGACTTCAGTCAAAGCAGAGGATAAGCCCCGCCTGCGCAGTAACCATGGGCTGGCTCAGCAAACGCCAAGTCCTAGCCTCGCCTATACGGCAAAGTCAGACTGATTTTGTGAGATACAGTCTCAACATTCACCAATATGGCAAGACTGGCTCAACTATTGAAGAGGCCAAGTCCCAAGTCCTGCCTGCGCAGCGGACTTAACAAGCAATGGTCTTTCTGATCAAATCAAGACGATGGCTTCGCAGAAAGCCACGATGAGATCCTTCTCTGCAGCAGCCAATTGCAAGATGAAGAATAAGGGAAGCTAATCCCTGAAGCGAGCTGTCAAAGCTAAGTCAAGGGAGATGAGTTCCCTAAAAGCGGTGAAGTCTTTGAATGATCAAGACTTACTGGTCCTTGGCCGGTTAGACAACCAGAGTGGGCTTTCCCACTAATTCAGAGATCTGAGTATATCTCTCAACCAAGAGAAGAGAAAACAAGCAGGCCATTTCTCTTCAGAGGACCTCAAGTGTCCTATTTATAGGCCCCATGGCCTGAGCACTCTCACCTCAAGCGTGGAAGCTCGAGTGCATTCAAGGCATTTATTGCGCCTTGATGGAAGGGACGGTTTTCCCTTGGAACCGTGCAAAGGGAGAAAACGTCTCCCTCATAAAAGGCACTTATGGCGCCTTGAAAAAGGGGAAACATCCTCCTTTGGTAAGGTGCGACCGGAGAATATCTCCCTCGAACGGTGCGAAAGGAGAAATGATCCTCCTCGTAAATCAGCCCATGGCAGTTGGCCTCGGAAAAGCAAGAAGAGTTCCAAAGCGAACCTGTTTCTGGAAGCCCAGATGCGGAGCTACCCGCACACAAACGCGAAGCGACTCGCGGATCTGCACGATTCTTCGGTGAATCTATCCCAAAGCAGGATTGAAAGCGAAGCTGAACTCAACCATCATGGCGATGTTCATACTCCACACCACCATCACAGCAGTTCAAAGTATTTCGAAGTCTGGGCTATTGCAGACTTTCGAAAACTTTGAAGGGGGTCTTGTTGACACTTAAAAAAGACAAGATTCTCATTGGTCCGAACAATGTCTAGCGACAGACGAGCTGAAGACCAGTTTTCACCCACTTCCAAGGGACGAGGAAGCAACTTGGACTCCACTGATCCAGCAAGCAGAACAGTGAACCCGGATTGTTTCTAAACAGACCTCAGCAGGTCTAAGATGCTAGCATTTAGCATTACATTAGCCCAAGGAGATAGCCTCGATTGAGAGGCTAATATCATCCAGAGCATCGCCAGGAAGCTAACTGACAGCTTCGCCGAAAAGCCTCTTTTCGGATTTCGCCAAGGATTGCCTTTAGCTCCGCTATGAGCTTCAAAGCGCGCAGCTCCGCTATTGATCTACTACGATCAACCTTTGACCAATCAAATCTCCTGATGAGATTGGATTCAAACAAATTAAATCCAATCAGGATTCAAATATGGCAGGTGATTGCCACAATCTCTTGACTCTCTTGAAACGAGTAAGAGGATCAGGGGAAATCCTCCAACGATATGGAAAGGATCATAACAAATCGGAAAGATCAACCGACTTGCCATTTTCTAGCTCCGCAGAAGCTATTTTAGCCTCGCAGCAAGGCTACTTTCTAAATTCAAACAGATTCGGTTCAATCTGTTTCCATATCTTTAAAGGGGACGATTATACCCTTGCTTTCCCTATAAATAGCCCGCCAGGGGCACAAGGAAAAAGGATGGAGGAGATCGGGAGAGACTTCCAGAAAAAAAAAGAGAGGACTCCACAAGCAGAGGCTTCTTTACAACGCACCGTGCGTTCTCGAATTCAGAGACTCTTTAGAGAAATACTTCTCTCTTCAGGGTGGCGATACCCTAACAACCCCCTTTTCCTCAAGGAATTTCCGGAACCAGGCGAGAAGGAATTCCTCACAGAAGGCGGTCTTTTGAGAAGTAGCAAGAGGGTTCTACCAACCCTCTATTCTCTGATTCCCGGAACCAGGCGAGAAGGGAATCTATTCGCTCGCATCGTCAAAGGGACAAAGTGGTCGCGCGCTGACCAGACTCCTATCGGCACACTTCTCCAGAATCTCTGAGGAGATCTACTTGTAATCTTTTTAAGAATACTTGTAATTTAGCTCCTCAAATTTTTTTTTTGTAAGTTTTCCCCTTTGCAAACATAATGGAAAACAACAAGTAGGTATTTATTCCAAAAATAAATGAAAATAATGAGATTGTAAGATACAAAGTTCGACTTGTAGCATAACGTTTCCTACAGAGACCTGGAATTGACTACGGAGAAACATACTTTTCTGTAATGGATGTTACTACTCTTTGCTATTTGATTACTTTGGGAGTCCCAAAGGACTAAGCATGCATCTTATGGATATAGTTACGACATGTCTATATGAGTTATTAGATAATGACATATATATGAAGATCCCTAAAGAATTTAAGATTTCCGAGCTACAGAGTTCAAAATCTCGTTATCTATACTTAATTAAGCTGCAGCGATTCTTATATGGATTAAACCAATTAGGACGCATGTGATACAATTGTCTTAGTGAATACTTATTGAAAGATGGATATGTGAATGATCTCATCTTCCATGTGCATTCATAAGGAAATTGAAAATTGATTTTTTCACAGTCGCAATATGTGTTAATTATTTGAACCTCATAGAGACTCCTAAAGAGCTAACAAAGACTTTCGCTTATTCAAAAAAGGAGTTTGAAATGAAAGATCCTGAAAAAATAAAATTTTGTCTTGCCTAAATATTGAGCACTTTCAAGAAGAAATTTTCCTTCATAAAAAATGTACACCAAAAAAATCATAAAGCGTTTTATATGGAAAAGCTCATCTTAACAACTCCGATGGTTGCACGATCACTTGATGTGAAAAGATACTTTTTGTCCTTCAGAAGAGAGAAGAACTTCTTGGTCCTAAAGTATTATATCTTAGTGTAATTGGTGCTCTTACATATCTTGCAAATTATACACAGTCAACCATTGCATTTTCAGTTAACCTATTAGCAAGATATAACTCTGCTCTAACTTAAAAGGAGATCACAAATAGGCTATTTCTTCACGTATGGCGACACCGCTATATCATAAAAATCTGTAAAACAAACTGCCACTTCATCTAATCACTTTGAAATTCTCACAATTTATGATGCAAGTTGTGAATGCATATAGTTATGACCTATGATCCAGCATATTCAAAAATCATGTGAATTATCCTTAACGAAAGATGCTCTAATAATATTGTTTGAAGATAATGCTAGTTGTATTGTACAAATTACAGAAGGGTACATCAAAGATGACATGATCAAACACATGTCACTGAAGTTCTTTTACATACATGAGCTCCAAAAGAGAGGTAATATCGATATATATTCAACAAATACAGTCAAGTGATAATCTGGCAGCTTTATTCATAAAAGCGTTGCCGACATCGGCATTCAAATAACTGATATATATGTAGGGAGAAGAGGAGATAGAAGAGATAACACAGAGATCAGAAGTCAAAAGGAGAAAGAATGGCGCTTGCAGCAGGCTAAAATAAAACCCGATCGACCGCCCGGTCGATCGGCGGTATGGCCGGTTGACCGCCCGGTCGACCAGTGTGCACGATGTGCACAGATATAGCCTAGTTGACCGTGGCAAAGGAACGGTCGATCGGAGCGGTCGACCGACTAACATGAGCCAGCTCTCAATTTGGCCCCGGTTGACCGGGTCGATTGACCGAGGACAAGGGTCGGTCGACCGACAGACGCGTTTTGTTCTCCTTTTAGGGTTCAGACTCCTTTTCTGTTTTGGGGTCGGATCCAATCAGGGTTTCCTAAATCTCTGGGACTCTCTGAATATAAATATGGGTTAGAGTCCTCATGAATTATATCCCATAGTATCCCACTGAAAATCTCCCTTGAAAATTTCTTGAAGTAAGGAAGAAGTTGTAATTGATTGTTAAATCAATAAATGTTGGCCCAAGGTTACAATCACCCGTGTTTAGTGTGTTTTGATGATTACAAAACATATTAGTTATTTATACTAACAATGTTTGTTGTTTAAGTGTGTTTCAGGGTTCTAACCAAACTAGAAGGGTTCTTCCCTAAAGGAAAGTATTTTGGACTCAAGTCAACTCAAATTGGGCTCAAGAATCAAGTTTTGAAGATCATATGGTGAAAAGCCCTCTTGAAGCACTTGTAGTACTTGGAACCAATGTAAGAAATAGATTGTTAAAGTTTGAGTTTTGGAAGTTGGCTCTAGGATACACACACACGTTTTTGTATTCAAGTTTTCATGGTCAAAACTTTTGTTTCATGCCTAGTATATATATACATGACCCTAAGTTTTACAAATATAAATATCATGTTTAGATCATGTATGTATACTCTTTCCAGCTTATTACTTAGTTTTCTTTACTTCAAAATATTTTTACAAAAATTTCCCAAGTTCAGAATTCTTCTGTTTTTCTGTTTCAGGCTAGACCGGCCGACCGGCCCGGTCGACCGGCACCTGCACAGGACATGCACGCTTGTGCATGTCTGTCGCGACCGCCCGGGTCGACCGACTGTCTGCAGTTTGCTCTCGGGTTTTCTGGGTCGACCGCCCGGTCGACCGCCCGAAGAAACTGTTTTTCTTCTTAGAGGACGGTCGACCGGACCGGTCGACCCGAGCCCAACGGCTCTTCGCCAGCAGGGTTGGCGGCTGACCGGACCGGTCGACCGCCAAGCCTGCCAAAGCCCAACGGCTCTTTCCTCTTTTGTGCAATTCTAAAAACTGTTTTATTGATCTGTTTTTGCAAACTTTTTTTGAGGTTTTGGAGAACTTTTTCAGGTCAAATAAGGTTAAAATAAATTGTTTTTAACCCTTTCTTCTCCCTATAAATAGAGGAGCATAGCCTCTTGTATTTCTTATCAAGAAAAATCCTCAAGTTTTCATAGTTTTCAAAAGAGAAGAAAAGTATTTAAACTCTCCATTTCTCATTCTTTCTTGAGCTTGTTTTCAGTTGTGTTCTCTAGCAAAAATCATCTCTACAATTGAGTTTTCTCACTACACTTCTTAGAGCCAAAAATCCCTTACTCATTCTATAAGGAAGTTGTAAAAGAGTGAGATATTGTAAAGAGTTTAGTGATCTTGTTGTGATCACTTTGGTTACTTATTCCTTCTTCTTGTTCTTGTGGAGACACCTCTTCGGTAGAGGTTATTGTAATTGGTGGAGCTCGGTGCTCGGGTCTTCGGTAGACCGTTGTAAGCGTCCTCGGTGGATAGTGGAAACCCTTCACAGAGGTGAAGGCGGGGAGTAGAGCGGTGGCTCGAACCTCGAAACAAACATCTTGTGTTTGCGATTGCTTTGTGTCAATTTTGCTTTAAATTTCTCTTGCTCTCCATTGCTATCAATTACTTACTTATGATCTTGTTTCAATTCTTGTGTTATTGCTTCTAGCTTGTGATACTTGTGATATATCTTGTGTGCATTTCATCATTGCATATTATTCATACTTTGTCATTATCGATCAATTCTCATACAACAAGGTTGCATTGCGCACCTCTAACCCATTCAAGGGGAATCACGAGGAAGGAGTTCAGAACCCTTCATGGGGTATTCGGCTCTTAGTCTTATTTTGAGAGATCGTTGCATCATTCATCCATCATAATTTTAAAAAGATTGTTAGATTAGCAATTACACCTATTCACCCCCCTCTAGGTGTTTTCAGTTGGTATCAGAGCTTGGACTCTAGGCTCTTGGCTTAACAACCTTAGAGAGATCCTAATTTTGCTAATCACTTCATTCATTCTTCATACACTCTCACTTAGTATAAATGACCGATGGAATTAAGACCCCTCGTAAGTTTGATGGACTTAACTTTCCCATATGGAAAGTTAAGATGACCGTTTTCTTGCAATCTCCAGGTAGTCGAGTTGCAAAGGTCGTGACCAAACCCTTTAGTGCACCCCCGGTGATGAATCCACTTGGTCCGAAATTGAGACTAAGGAGTTTGATGCCAATGCTAGGGCTCATTATGCACTACTTCAAGCCCTTAATGATGATGACATAGCTAGAGTTATTCATTGCAAGTCCGCATATGAAATTTGGACACATTTGCTAGTTACACATGAAGGCACCTCACAAGTGAAGAGGGCTAAAATAGACCTTCTTCGGTCCCAATATGAGAACTTTTGCATGCAAGAAAATGAAACCATAGATGATATGGTTACAAGATTTACAAAGATCACTAATGGACTTTCTTCTCTAGGTGATGCTATCGACAACGATCAAAGAGTTAGAAAGATCATCCGGGCTCTTCCTCCTTCATGGGAAGTAAAAGCAACTACCTTGAAGGAACTCAATGATAAGGAGGAGATGGAGCTAATTGGTCTCATTGGGAACCTCAAAACCCATGAGATGGAGAGAAAAGCGAGGGAGGAAATGGCTCCTTCCAAGAAGAAGACAATAGCCTTCAAAAGTCAATCCTCACACTCCGACGAAGACGATGAAGATGAAGATGACGAAGAGCTCTCACTTCTTGTAAAGAATGTTCGGAGGATGTACAACAAGGCTAAATTCCAAGGAAGAAGGAGATGGCAAGAAGAGAGGAAAATTGTTTGTTTTAATTGCAAGAGACCCGGACACATTGTTGCGGAGTGTCCGGATAAAGTAAAGCCCTCCACATCTAAGTAGATTCACAAGAAGAAAGCGTTGAAGGCTACATGGGATTCCGAGAGCGAATCCGAGGAGGAAGTTGACACCGCCAATATGTGCTTCATGGCAAATGAAGGCACAAGCAAGGTAACCCCTTCCACTTCTTTGTTGATGAACTTTCCATGGATGAGTTAGGAGAAGCTTTTGTAGAATTATCACATAACTATGATGTTCTTAAGAAAAAGTATTTAAATATGAAAAAGGAAAATGAGTCTCTTAATCATCATGTTTCCACACTTTCTAAAGAAAAGGATAAATTACTTTCCACTTTAGTTTCCACCCAAAAAGATTTTGACAACTACAAGATTTCATGCAAAGGTAAGTTTCCACAAGTTGATAAAAATGAAATAACCATGCTAAAAGAGAAAATTGATTCTTTAGGATTAGTTTTGAAAAAGTGTGAATTTGACAAGAATAGACTTGAGGCTATGTTTCCTAAGAAACAAGCCCCTAAGAAACATGCCTTTCATGCTCATGCTCATGTTCATACCACACAACCTTTACATCATGCCAAACCCCACAAACATGCTCACACTTCACACACACATCATGCATTCATGTATGGTAAAGTGTTTTCATGTTCATATCGTGGCCGTAAAGGACACTTAGTTAAGTTTTGCTATGATAGACTTAATGCATCTCGTCATAATGTTTGGGTTCGCAACACTAACTTTCAAGGACCCAAGAAAATTTGGGTACCAAAGTCAATGAATTTGTTCAATAATGTAGGTACCTTCCAAGGCCCAACGACGTAGAGGGTTGTGGTATCTTGATAGTGGTTGCTCAAGGCACATGACTTGAGACATCAACAACTTTGCAACCCTATCAAGATACCATGAAGGTGGCACCGTCACCTTCGGAGATGATGCCAAGGGTAAAATCATCGGTATTGGTAATGTTAAACTTGGTTCATCCCCTTTAATAGAAAATGTTATTTTAGTTGATGGACTCAAGCATAATCTCTTGAGTATTAGTCAACTTTGTGATAAAGGTTTTGATGTTGTTTTTGATAACATAGCTTTTAGAGTTTTTGATAGACAATCTAATACATGCATATTTTCCGGTTTTCGTGATAACAATATGTACATGATTGACTTGTCTAACATGTCTTGCAATATTACTTGTTTAAAAGCCCTCGATGATGACTCTTGGTTGTGGCATAGAAGATTAGGCCACATTTCTTTTGACCATATATCTAGGATAAACACAAAGGAAATGGTGAAAGGTATTCCTTATTTGAATTTTGAAAAGGACCGAGTTTGTGACGCATGTCAATTTGGGAAACAAATTAAGTCTTCTTTCAAGTCAATTAAGGATATCATGACATCACGTCCTTTGGAGTTGATCCATATGGATTTATTTGGTCCTACTCAAACCAAAAGTCTAAGTGGGAATAGATTTGCATTGTTTTAGTTGATGACTTTTCCCATTTTACTTGGGTTTTCTTTCTTGAACACAAAAATCAAGCCTTTTCACATTTTCAAGCCTTTAAGAAAAGAGTTGAAAAGGAAAAAGATACTTCAATTTTAAGAATAAGAAGTGATAGAGGAGGTGAATTCATTAACCTACCCTTTATTACTTTTTGTGAAGAACATGGAATTAAGCATGAACTTTCTTGTCCTAGAACTCCACAACAAAATGGAGTAGTTGAACGAAAAATCGAATTTTACAAGAGATGGCTAGGACAATGCTAAGTGAATATGGTCAACCACATTATTTGTGGGCCGAGGCCGTTAATACATCATGCTATATATCAAATCGTGTTTTCTTGTGTAAAAATACTTCAAAGACTTCTTTTGAAATGTACTTTTCTAAAAAACCAAATGTTTCATATTTCAAAGTTTTTGGATGCAAATGTTTTGTTTTAAATACAAAAGATAATTAGGAAAATTTGATACTAGATCTTATGAGGCTATTTTTGTTGGTTATTCTAACACTAGCAAGGCTTATAGAATCTTCAATAGATCATCTTTGACTATTGAGGAATCTATACATGTTAAGTTTGAAGAATCTAACTTAGTTGTTAAGAATGTTGTAGAAATAGATGCTTTGGATGAAGGCTTGAAGAAAGTGACCTTGGAGGATACACCTACTATGGGAGACAAGCCAAAGGATGATGAAGGAAGTCAAGCTAAAGTAGAAGAGGCTCAAGGAAATGAAATTCAATCAATTGAAGTGGAGCCTACTCAACAACTTCCAAAGGATTGGAGATACAATCCTCATCATCTCAAGGACCTCGTCATAGGTGAAGTATCAAAAGGGGTAACCACTCACTCTAAACTTCATGATTTTTGTGGTCATTATGCATTATTTCTCATGTTGAACCCAAGAACGTCCTCGAAGCCGAGGCCGATTCATATTGGTTGCTAGCCATGCAAGAGGAACTCAATCAATTTGAGCGCAACCAAGTTTGGCACCTTATTCCTAGGCCCCACGATAGACCAACAATTGGTACTAAGTGGATCTTTAAGAACAAGTTGGATGAATCGGGTAACGTTGTTAGGAATAAATCTAGGTTAGTTGCCCAAGGTTACACTCAAATCGAAGGTATCGATTTTGATGAAACCTTTGCACCCGTAGCACGGCTTGAAGCCATACGGATGACACTAGCATTTGCCTCATATAAAGATTTTAAATTATTTCAAATGGATGTTAAAAGTACTTTTCTAAATGGTTTTATTGAAGAGGAGGTGTATGTTGAACAACCCCCCGGGCTTGTTGATCCTACACATCCGGATTTTGTGTTTAAATTAGATAAAGCTCTTTATGGTTTAAAACAAGCCCCTAGGACTTGGTATGAAAGACTTTCTTCATTTTTAATTTCAAATGGTTTTAAGAAAGGTAAAATTGACACCACATTGTTTACAAGACATGTAGAAAATGAAATTCTTATTGTGCAAATTTATGTGAATGATATTATTTTTGGTTCTACTAATGAATCTCTTTGCCAAGCTTTTGAATCATGCATGAAGGATGAATTCGAAATGTCTATGATGGGGGAACTCAACTATTTCCTTGGACTCCAAATCAAGCAAAGGAAGGATGGGATCTTCATCAATCAAGCCAAATACACAAAGGAACTAATCAAAAGGTTCGGGCTGAAGGAGCTAAAGTGAGCAAAACTCCCATGGCAACAACTACCAAGCTTGACAAGGATGAACAAGGTAAAAGTGTAGACATTAAGCTTTATCGTAGCATGATAGGTAGTTTATTGTATTTAACGGCTAGTAGGCCGGATATTATGTTTTGTGTATGTCTTTGTGTTCGTTTTCAATCATGTCCTAAGGAGTCTCATTTAGTATCGGTAAAACGCATTATTAAATACCTTAAGGGCACAATTGAAATGGGTTTGTGGTATCCGAAAACCGGATTATTTGAAATGAAGAGTTTTTCGGATGCCGACTATGCGGGTTGTAGGGTAGATAGGAAGAGCACAAGTGGAATATGTCAATTCCTAAGTAATTGTCTTGTATCTTGGTCTTCCAAAAAGCAAAATTCGGTAGCCCTATCAACCGCCGAGGCAGAGTATGTTGCAGCCGGAGCTTGTTGTGCACAAGTTCTTTGGATGAAACATACTCTCCTTGACTATGATTTGCATTTTGATCATATTAAAATATTTTGTGATAATACTAGTACTATTCACATGACAAAGAATGCAAATCAACATAGTAAAACCAAACACATTGACATTAGGTATCACTTTCTTAGAGATCATTATGAGAAAGGTGATATTGATATTGATTATGTTTCTACCGATTTTCAACTTGCCGATATTTTTACTAAACCTCTAGATTATGCTAGATTTTCATTTATTTGTGGTGAGGTGAATGTTTGCATTATGGATTCTTAAAGATAAATTTTTCTTTAATGCTTTGTTTGCTTTGTTTGCTTTGTTTAACCCTTTTTGATGTATGACTAAAAGGGGGAGAAAAAGAAAGAAGAGTTTTGTTTGTTTATGGTGTATTTTGATGTATTTGAGTTTTTGACAACACTATGTGTTTTCAAATGCCTTATGTATTTAGCTCTTCATAGTCATTCTTGATACATAGCATTATTTGAGGGGGAGCTTTTCCAAGCTCTTCTTCCATTCTTGTTTAAATAACTTATATGTTTTGTCATCATCAAAAAGGGGGAGATTGTTGGCCCAAGGTTACAATCACCCGTGTTTAGTGTGTTTTGATGATTACAAAACATATTAGTTATTTGTACTAATAATATTTGTTGTTTAAGTGTGTTTCAGGGTTCTAACCAAACTAGAAGGGTTCTTCCCTAAAGGAAAGTATTTTGGACTCAAGTCAACTCAAATTGGGCTCAAGAATCAAGTTTTGAAGATCATATGGTGAAAAGCCTGAAAAGTCACCTAGAGGGGGGGTGAATAGGTGACAATGCTAATCAAAGGGCAAATAAAAATTTAAAGCTAAACAAGAATCACAAGATGAATGCAAGCAAGTTTGACAATGAATATGATGAGCAAGTAATAAGTGCAATCAAAGTAGAGTAAGAATTGCAAGAATGTAAACCAATCGCAAACACAAGGATATGTTATCGAGGTTCGAGCACCCAGCTCTACTCCCCGCCTTCCCCAGAAGGATTCTAACTACTTCCACTATCACAAAGAACAATTACAACCGGAGTACCCAACTCCTCAATTACAATCACAAGAATATCTGAGTAGTCACAAGACCACAAACTCTCTCTTTCAAAAATCTCTTCCCTTACAAAGGTCCTTAGAGAATAATGAGTAGAATTGAAGCTCTTTTGTGTGTAAGGAAAAGAAATTGAAATCAGAGAAAAACTTTTGAAAACCCTTCAGAAAATTGAGAGAATTTAGCACAAAAACCAAGAACTTTGAAAGCCTTAAACTTTTAAATTTTTAGCAATAATTGTTGTAACAAATCTCTCCCCAAACACCCCTATTTATAGGAGAGGGCTAGGGTTTAGGGATAAAACATAATTACTGATGTTTAGGAGGTAATTAGATCAAAATATATCCTTAAACGAATTTTTAAACACAAAAGACAAAAATAAACAGCTCTTAAAAATCTGCCCGTTACTGTTCAAACGGTCAGATCGGTCGACTGGGCCGGTCGACCGGAAGATCAAAAATTTGACCGTTATAGGCCAGCGGTCGACCGACCCGGTCGACTGAAACAACCTGTGAGCAAAAACAAATATCTCGGTCGACCGCCCCGGTCGACTGGCAGACATGCACACTGATACGTGCCTCTGCCAGAACTGCGGTCGACTGGTCCGGTCGACCGGACCAGACTGACACAGACTCGGTCGACTGTCCCGGTCGACCAGATCAGGTCAAAAATTGATTTTAAGAAAGAAAACAAAGAGGATTTTGATTTTAACAAAAATACTTTTGAACAGGAAATAGAATTAAACATAAAGATGTATTTGTAGGCAAAAACTTGTATGCAAAATATTTTTGTATAAATTATGAGAAATTATTTTGGAATGAGCATGTGCGCAAAAACGTGTGTGATAGAGCTTCAAACCTATCCACTATTCTTTAACATACTATAAACTGAAAAACAAATTACATGAAGATTTCTTGAGCTATCTTCAAGTCTTTGAGCCATTCAATGCCTTGCTAGTGCCTTCTCTTCTATGATCCTTCCTTGATGTGCAATTTGCCTTCCTTGCTTGGTGGAACTTAGAAGTTCTTGCAATAGCTAAGCAAATGGTCTCTAAACATGGTACAAAACCTGAAACTCATCTTAACAAACTTGTTAGTACCAAATAGCTCTAATTTGGTTTGTCATCATCAAAACACAAAACAATTGGAGAGTGTAACCTCTTGGGCCAACAATCTCCCCCTTTTTGATGATGACAAAACAAATAGGCTTTTGACAAAAATATAGGGAGGAGAAAACTCCCCTCAAATTATGCTATACATAAAACACAAGAATATGCTCTAGATACCAATAATTGAAATGATGCACCAATTATTGAAACTGATATAAAACACAAAAATTGCTCTTGATACCAAAAATACCAAAACAACTAAAACACAAAACTAAAACACAAGAATTCTCAAAATACATGAATTCAAAAACTCATACATACATAAACATAAAACTCATAAAACAAATCTTTAAAATTTAAAGCATATAAATTCATATGGAACCAAGACCAAATGAACTTATTTTTATCATGGAAACTTATTCTCCCCCTTTTTGTCATACATCAAAAAGGGTTATGAAAAACATGTCTATTCAATAATACAAACATTAAGTTCTCCACAAATAAACGAAAATCTAGCAAAATCAAGAGGTTTAGTGAAAATATCGGCTAGTTGTAAATCTGTGGAAACATAATTAATATCTATATCACCTTTCTCAAAATGATCTCTAAGAAAGTGATATCTAATCTCAATGTGCTTGGTCTTACTATGTTGATTTGCATTTTTGGTCATGTGTATAGTACTAGTATTATCACAAAATATTTTTATATGATCAAAGTGCAAATCAAAATCAAGGAGAGTGTGTTTCATCCAAAGGACTTGTGCACAACAAGCCCCCGCGGCAACATACTCCGCCTCGGCGGTTGAGAGAGCTACGGAATTTTGTTTCCTAGAGGACCATGAAACAAGACAATTACCAAGAAATTGACATGTCCCACTAGTACTCTTTCTATCTACTCTACAACCCGCATAGTCGGCATCCGAATAGCTAGTCATTGAAAAATCTCTAGTTTTCGGATACCAAAGACCCATTCCAATAGTGCCCTTAATATAACGAATAATGCGTTTTACCGCAATAAGATGAGACTCTTTAGGACACGATTGAAATCTAGCACAAAGACACACACTAAACATGATATCCGGCCTACTTGCCGTCAAATATAAAAGACTTCCTATCATGCTTCTATATAATTTAATATCAACATTTTTACCTTGTTCGTCCTTATCAAGCTTGGTTGTAGTTGCCATTGGAGTGTTGCAAGCCTTTGATCCTTCAAGCCCAAACTTCTTTACTAGCTCCTTTGCGTACTTGGCTTGGTTAATGAAGGTTCCGTCTTGCAATTGCTTGATTTGGAGTCCAAGGAAGAAATTGAGCTCACCCATTGAAGACATTTCAAATTCAAGTTGCATGACTTTCTCAAAATCCTTGCATAAAAGCTCATTAGTAGATCCAAAAATTATATCATCAACATAAATTTGCACAATTAAAATATCATTATCAACATGCTTAGTAAAAAGAGTTGTGTCCACTTTGCCTTTAATAAAATCATTTGAAATGAGAAAACTAGAAAGCCTTTCATACCAAGCTCTTGGAGCTTGTTTCAATCCATACAAAGCTTTATCAAGTTTAAAAACAAAATCGGGATGTACATGATCAACAAAACCGGGAGGTTGAGAAACATAAACTTCTTCATTAATAAAACCATTTAAAAATGCACTTTTTACATCCATTTGAAAAAGTTTAAAATTTTAAAACATGCAAAAGCTAGTGTCATCCGTATGGCTTCAAGCCGTGCTACGGGTGCAAAGGTCTCCTCAAAGTCAATTCCCTCAACTTGAGTGTAACCTTGGGCCACTAACCTAGCATTATTCCTAATGACATTCCGGACTCATCCATCTTGTTTCTAAAGATCCACTTAGTACCAATTATTGGTCTATCGTGGGGCTTAGGAACAAGGTGCCAAACTTGGTTGCGCTCAAATTGATTGAGTTCCTCTTGCATGGAAAGCAACCAATATGGGTCCGTCTCGGCTTCGAGAATGCCTTTGGGTTCAAAATGAGAAATGAAAGCAAAGTTACCACATAGGTCATGGAGTTTGGAGCGCGTAGTGACTCCTTTAGATGCATCACCCAAGATGAGCTCCTTAGGATGATTTGTAGCGTATCTCCAAGCTTTAGGAAGCGGTTGAGTGCTTTCCTCCTTATCCTCTTGAACTTCACCAATAGGATCTAGCTTTTCTTCTTGAGCGGGTGAGTCCTTCAAGGATAGTCTCTCCATGTCTTCACCTAATGGTTCAAACTCTACAACATTCTCAACAAACACATTAGATTCTTCAAACTTAACATGCATGGATTCTTCAATGGTTTGAGAAGATCTAATGAAAACTCTATATGCTTTGCTAGTAGAGGAATATCCAACAAAGATAGCCTCATAAGCCTTAGCATCAAATTTACCCAAATTATCCATAGTATTCAAAACAAAACACTTGCATCCAAAACTTTAAAATATGCAACATTTGGTTTTCTAGAATGATACATTTCAAAAGAAGTTTTTGAAGAATTTTTGCATAAATAAATACGATTCGATATATAGCATGCGGTGTTTACGGCCTCGGCCCATAAATATTGAGGGAGGTCATATTCACTTATCATTGTCCTAGCCATCTCTTGAAGTGTTCTATTTTTCCTTTCTACTACTCCATTTTGTTGTGGAGTTCTAGGACAAGACATTTCATGCTTAATTCCCTTTTCATCACAATAAGTCATGAAGAGTTGGTTAACAAACTCACCACCTCTATCACTCCTTATTCTCAAAATCGGAAAACCCTTTTCTTTTTCAACTCTTTTTCGAAAAATTTTAAAATGAGAAAAAGTTTGATCTTTATTTTGTAAAAAGAAAACCCAAGTAAAACGGGAGAAATCATCAACCAAAACAAATGCAAATCTACTTCCATTTAAACTCTTAGTTTTAGTTGGTCCAAAAAGATCCATATGAATTAATTCTAAAGGCCTAGTTGACATGATATCCTTGATTGGTTTAAAGGAAGACTTGGTTTGTTTCCCAAGTTGGCACGCACTACAAATGCGGTCTTTCTCAAAATTCAAGCAAGGTATACCCTTCACCAATTCCTTTGAATTAATCCTAGAAATATGGTCAAAAGATGCATGTCCTAATCTTCTATGCCAAAGCCAAGAATTTTCATCAAAAGCATTTAAGCATTTAGTAGAACAATCTAAATTAAGCATGTCAATAATATAAACATTATTATCACGAAAACCGGTGAGAATACAAACATCGGATTTAACATCAAAAATCTTACAAGAAGTATCATCAAAAACAACTTTAAGTCCATGATCACAAAGTTGACTAATGCTAAGCAAATTATGTTTTAAACCATCTACTAAAACAACATTCTCAATAATAGGAGACGGACCAATTTGAATGTTACCTATACCGATGATAATTCCTTTGGAGTCATCCCCGAAGGTGACGGTGCCACCTTCCATGTACCTGATAGGGTTGTGAAGTTGTTGATGTCCCATGTCATGTGTCTTTAACAACCACTATCAAGGTACCACCGCTCCCTACGTCTTGGAGCTTTGGTGTGTACCTATATTAGCTTGATCCACCTCCTCTTCGGACTCGCTTTCCGAATCCCATGTTGCTTTGTAAGCTTTCTTTTCCTCCGGCTTCTTTGGCTTGAAGGAGGAAGTCATTTTCTTCTTGAACTCCGGACAATCCGCCATGATATGTCCGGGTTTGCGGCAATTGTAGCATATGATCTTCCGCTCCTCTTTGCCTTCAAATTTTCTCCAGAAGTTGAACTTGTTCTTTCGGTATAACCTCTTGACATTCCGCACAAGTAGAGTTAGCTCCTCATCTTCTTCTTCGTCATCTTCATCGTCATCATTGGTGGATGAAGTCTTGAAGGCTATGGATTTCTTCTTTGAAGTAGTGACCTCCTCTCTTGCCTTCTTCTCCATCTCATGGGTCTTTAGGTTCCCAATGAGACTAATGAGGTCCATCTCGTCCTTGTCGTTCAACTCCTTCAAGGTGGTGGCCTTGATCTCCCATGATGAAGGAAGAGCCCGAATTACTTTCCGCACCTTTTGATCGTTGGAGATGTCATCACCTAAGGAAGAAAGACCATTAGTGATTTTAGTAAACCTTGTAGCCATACTATCAATAGACTCATCATCAAGCATTTTAAATGACTCATATTGGGACCTCAAGAGATCTATCTTTGCTCTCTTGACTTGTGAAGTCCCCTCGTGTGTGACCAATAAGTGTTGCCAAATCTCATAGGCGGATTGGCAATGAATTACCCGTGTAAGGTCATCCTCATTCAAGGTGGTCAATAGGGAGTTTTGGGCCTTGGAGTTAGCCTCATATAGTTTAAAGTCAAGGTCGGTCCAAGTGCTCTCATCACCATCGGGTGCTTCATAGGGTTTGGTCAAGGACTTGGCTACTAAGCTACCCAAAGATTGCAAAAATATAGTCATCCTAACCTTCCAAATTGGGAAATTGAGGCCATCAAATTTAGGTGGGGATTTAATGTTGTCGGCCATGTTTACTAGTGATGAATGAATGAAATGAAAATGTTGATTAGCAATATTTAAGGATCTCTCTATGGATGTTAAGCCAAACCTAGAGTCCAAGCTCTGATACCAATTGAAAAGTCACCTAGAGGGGGGGTGAATAGGTGACAATGCTAATCAAAGGGCAAATAAAAATTTAAAGCTAAACAAGAATCACAAGATGAATGCAAGCAAGTTTGACAATGAATATGATGAGCAAGTAATAAGTGCAATCAAAGTAGAGTAAGAATTGCAAGAATGTAAACCAATCGCAAACACAAGGATATGTTATCGAGGTTCGAGCACCCAGCTCTACTCCCCGCCTTCCCCAGAAGGATTCTAGCTACTTCCACTATCACAAAGAACAATTACAACGGAGTACCCAACTCCTCAATTACAATCACAAGAATATCTGAGTAGTCACAAGACCACAAACTCTCTCTTTCAAAAATCTCTTCCCTTACAAAGGTCCTTAGAGAATAATGAGTAGAATTGAAGCTCTTTTGTGTGTAAGGAAAAGAAATTGAAATCAGAGAAAAACTTTTGAAAACCCTTCAGAAAATTGAGAGAATTTAGCACAAAAACCAAGAACTTTGAAAGCCTTAAACTTTTGAATTTTTAGCAATAATTGTTGTAACAAATCTCTCCCCAAACACCCCTATTTATAGGAGAGGGATAGGGTTTAGGGATAAAACATAATTACTGATGTTTAGGAGGTAATTAGATCAAAATATATCCTTAAACGAATTTTTAAACACAAAAGACAAAAATAAACAGCTCTTAAAAATCTGCCCGTTACTGTTCAAACGGTCAGATCGGTCGACCGGAAGATCAAAAATTTGACCGTTATAGGCCAGCGGTCGACCGACCCGGTCGACTGAAACAACCTGTGAGCAAAAACAAATATCTCGGTCGACCGCCCCGGTCGACTGGCAGACATGCACACTGATACGTGCCTCTGCCAGAACTGCGGTCGACTGGTCCGGTCGACCGGACCAGACTGACACAGACTCGGTCGACTGTCCCGGTCGACCGGATCAGGTCAAAAATCGATTTTAAGAAAGAAAACAAAGAGGATTTTGATTTTAACAAAAATACTTTTGAACAGGAAATAGAATTAAACATAAAGATGTATTTGTAGGCAAAAACTTGTATGCAAAATAATTTTGTATAAATTATGAGAAATTATTTTGGAATAAGCATGTGCGCAAAAACGTGTGTGATAGAGCTTCAAACCTATCCACTATTCTTTAACATACTATAAACTGAAAAACAAATTACATGAAGACTTCTTGAGCTATCTTCAAGTCTTTGAGCCATTCAATGCCTTGCTAGTGCCTTCTCTTCTATGATCCTTCCTTGATGTGCAATTTGCCTTCCTTGCTTGGTGGAACTTAGAAGTTCTTGTAATAGCTAAGCAAATGGTCTCTAAACATGGTACAAAACCTGAAACTCATCTTAACAAACTTGTTAGTACCAAATAGCTCTAATTTGGTTTGTCATCATCAAAACACAAAACAATTGGAGAGTGTAACCTCTTGGACCAACAAAGTCCTCTTGAAGCACTTGTAGTACATGGAACCAATGTAAGAAATAGATTGTTAAAGTTTTTGAGTTTTGGAAATTGGCTCTACGATACACACACACGTTTTTGTATTCAAGTTTTCATGGTCAAAACTTTTGTTTCATGCCTTAGTATATATATATACATGACCCTAAGTTTTACAAATATAAATATCATGTTTAGATCATGTATGTATACTCTTTCCAGCATATTACTTAGTTTTCTTTACTTCAAAACATTTTTACAAAAATTTCCCAAGTTCAGAATTCTTCTGTTTTTCTGTTTCAGGCTAGACGGCCGACCGGCCCGGTCGACCGCACCTGCACAGGACATGCACGCTTGTGCATTTCTGTCGGCCGACCGCCCGGGTCGACCGACTGTCTGCAGTTTGCTCTCAGGTTTTCTGGGTCGACCGCCCGGTCGACCGCCCGAAGAAACTGTGTTTCTTCTTAGAGGACGGTCGACCGGACCGGTCGACCCAAGCCCAATGGCTCTTTGCCAGCAGGGCTGGCGGCCGACCGGACCGGTCGACCGCCAAGCCTGCCAAAGCCCAACGGCTCTTTCCTCTTTTGTGCAATTCTGAAACTATTTTATTGATCTGTTTTTGCAGACTTTTTCTGAGGTTTTGGAGAACTTTTTCAGGTCAAATAAGGTTAAAATAAATTGTTTTTAACCCTTTCTTCTCCCTATAAATAGAGGAGCATAGCCTCTTGCATTTCTTACCAAGAAAAATCCTCAAGTTTTCATAGTTTCAAAAGAGAAGAAAAGTGTTTTAACTCTCCATTTCTCATTCTTTCTTGAGCTTATTTTCAGTTGTGTTCTCTAGCAAAAATCATCTCTACAATTGAGTTTTCTCACTACACTTCTTAGAGCCAAAAATCCCTTACTCATTCTATAAGGAAGTTGTAAAAGAGTAAGATATTGTAAAGAGTTTAGTGATCTTGTTGTGATCACTTTGGTTACTTGTTCCTTCTTCTTGTTCTTGTGGAGACACCTCTTCTGTAGAGGTTATTGTAATTGGTGGAGGTCGGTGCTCGGGTCTTCGGTAGACCGTTATAAGCGTCCTCGGTGGATAGTGAAACCCTTCACGGAGGTGAAGGCGGGGAGTAGAGCGGTGGCTCGAACCTCGAAACAAACATCTTGTGTTTGCGATTGCTTTGTGTCAATTTTGCTTTAAATTTCTCTTGCTCTCTATTGCTATCAATTACTTGCTTGTGATCTTGTTTCAATTCTTGTGTTATTGCTTCTAACTTGTGATACTTGTGATATATCTTGTGTGCATTTCATCATTGCATATTATTCATACTTTGTCATTATCGATCAATTCTCATACAACAAGGTTGCATTGCGCACCTCTAACCCATTCAAGGGGAATCACGAGGAAGGAGTTCAGAACCCTTCACGGGGTATTCGGCTCTTAGTCTTGTTTTGAGAGATCGTTGCATCATTCATCCATCATAATTTTAAAAGATTGTTAGATTAGCAATTACACCTATTCACCCCCCCTCTAGGTGTTTTCAATAAAATCTCTCTCCCTTGCCCCGATGACGTAGGCAAATTATCGAACCTCGTTAAATATTGTGTTAGCTTATTTCTCTTGTTGTTTCTCTATTCTTATCTTGTGGATACTTCTCCAGCGCATCAAACTCTATTGGTGGATTTCTCATTGGTTGTTGTCTCATGCGCAACAAGTGGTATCAGAGTATCCCAGGTTCGTCGTGGGATTATGTGCCGATTCCAAGAGCATTGGTTACTGTTTGGCGGAAATCGTGTGTCGATCTCAGAGCAGCGTCAGGACTGTTTGTGGGATCATGTATCAATCTCAAAACAGCATTTGGATTGCTCAAGGAATCAATTCGGAGGAGTAGATCGCTTTAGAAACTCTTTAAGGGTTTCGCATTGAGGTAAAGATCTTATCTTTATCTAGTTTATTTTATCTAACTCTGTTTTGCTTTCACATTGATTTGAGGAATTAGTTGAGAAGATGGCTGGAGATAGTACATCTACGTTAAATTCCGTGAATCCAGATCCATTGAGGATTGATGTGGTGAAATTTCACAGTAAGAACAATTTCGGTATGTGGAGATGTGAGGTGATGGATGCATTGACTGCATCAAACCTCAAAGACACTATATGGTTGGAGAAAAAGCGTAATTCTACTACTGGAGAGGTTGGGATAAGATGAACAGGACGGTATGTAGCTTGATCAGGTCTTATTTGACACAAGACATTAAGTATCATGTGTTGTATGAAATATCTGCGAGGCAGCTCTGGGAGATCCTAGAGGAAAAGTATCTGACTAAAAGCGTCGAATCGCGGTTGCAGTTAAAGAGGAAGCTTTATTGGTTCTAGATGAAGAGGGGATGCTCTATTGATGAACATATGAATAGCTACACAAAACTTCTTATAGACCTGGTTAATGTGGATGTGAATATTGATGTAGAAGATAAGGTGGTAATTCTATTGAATTCTCTTCCTGAAGAAGAGTATGAGACTTTTACTCTTATATTGATTAATAGAAGAAAATTTCTTAACTACAATGAGGTGTCTGCTGCTGTTGTGAATTATGAAGTAAGGAGGCAGGACAGATTATCTTTTTCAGGGAGCACAAAAACAAAGGTATTGGCGGTAAGAAGCAGGAGTTCCAATCGGAAGGGCAGCGGTGATCAGAGAAGATCGAAGTCCATATCAGGTTTCAGAGATCTGAAAGAAGAACCAGTGCACCTTATGCAAGGAGGTAGGGTACTAGAAGGTTGATTATCCGAAGGCCAAAGGTAAGATAAAGGATTCGATGACCAAGGCAAATTTCACACAGGTGGTCAGTACTCATGCACACTTCACATGCGGATGGATTGGATTCAGACTCATCAGTATTTTCTCTCTCTGTTACTACTCCTACTGTTAGTTACTCAGATAATTCTGAGTGTATCTTAGATACAGAAGCTACCTATCTGTGTGTGCCGAGTAGGGACTGGTTTTCTAGATTTGAGAAGCTAGATGGATGTTCACTGTCATGGGTGATGATCATCCATGTAATATAGAAGGATAGGTACATGCCGTATCAAGATGTTTGATGGGATAGTACGAGAATTAAAGGAGTGAAGTGAGTATGTACCTTAACTCAAAAGGAATCTTATGTCAGTTGGTGCTTTGAAAACGTCGGGTCTTGTAGTATCTATACGAGATGGTGTTCTTAAGATGATCAAAGGCTCAATGGTGGTTATGAAGGGCGTCTGTTGGAATAATCTCTACTACTTGAAGGGTAGTATAGTTATAGGTCAGGTGGAGACTTTTATTTCTTCAGATGATGTTTGTACACAGATCTGGTAGATGAGGCTCGAATATGGAGAAGAAAAGTCTTTGCAAGCTTATGTTAAAAAGGGATCATTAGAAAGTGCATCTACCTGCAACATGGAATTGGGTGAACACGGCGTTCTAGACAAGAAGAAGGTAAAATTCAACACTACTACTCACTACTATGAAGGTCTTCTTGATTGTGTTCACGTAAGTATTTGGGGACCTGCTAAGGCTGCATCGTTTGGATGTCATAGGTACTTTGTCTCTTTTATCGATATTTTTTCTAGACGTTGTTGGATATATCTATGAGACAAATATTTGAAGCCATTGGTATGTTGGTGAAGTGGAAGAATATGATGGAAAAACAGACTGGTAGGAAGATTAAGAAGTTACAAATTGGTTGTTGAAAGATATAAGAACTAATTCCTATAATTTAGCCAGAACACTGGTATTGGTACTCACTTCACAGATGGAATACATGGGTTGGCTAAGAAAATCAATTGTTCCTTATTGGAGAAGGTTCGGTATTTGTTATCTAATGCACAATAAAATAATTCATTTTGGGCTGAGACGATTATGTATGCTAGCCATCTCATAAATGGATTGTCATCGACTGCGATAGGAGGTAAACTCCACTGGAAGTTTGGTCTAAAAAGCTGCTTAAGGTCATGGTTTGCTGCAGTAATTTGAAAGTCCGACCTACTTTAGTGGCAGAGATAGTAAGGTAATCCGCGAGCAAAGAAGTTTTTGTTTTTAGTATCAAAAGAAATATGAAAGGTTACAAGTTATGGGACCACGAAAATAAGAAGATCGTGTTGAGTCAGCATATCATGTTTGATGAGACTTCAGTGTTGAAGTCTACCGTCTCTCTACAAGTAGAGAGGACGAAGACCAAGGAAGTATCGCAGCGGGTGGAGGTTGATGCTACTACACCATCTTTAGTTGGTTCGGTATCAATGAAGACTTCACCGGATGTGACACCGGGTGGAGATCAGCCAGTTTTGATGCTGAACAGGTTGAAGACATTGATAAGAATGTCAAATTATTTGCAGCCATAGGAACCAAGATAAACCACGAAAGTGGGTGAGAAGCATGAATCTCAAACTTGTGACCGTAGCAAGCTCAAGTTGAAGGCCGATGTTCTCCATGATGATAGTGAGGAGATTCATATGACTTAGCCAGGTTGGTTTGTTGCTGAAGATTCAGTCACAAGTGTTTAAGCTTGATGGAGCTCATTTCAATAAACTACGGTTGGCTTGATCCCTTGGGAAAGGTACGTAGGCAGCCGAAAGGCGCAGTCATTGGTGATGCAACCCGTATGAAGCTATATAGTGTATTTGGGTTTCTCGAGAAGCTGATTAAAACTTCACGTAGAGGTGAAGAGTTGGACTTCACGTAGAGGTGAAGCATTGTAATCTCGATGAACAATTGATCTTCTGGTGAGAAGATGGTTAGGTGAAGCATTGTAATCTCGATGAACAATTGATCTTCTGATGAGAAGATGGTTAAGCTTGCATAAGAGGGTGTGCATCCAGTTTGCTGAAACCGATGATGGTGTTTGTGTGTGTTATACTCAAATATGGTTGGACCATCTTGAAGAAACGTGAACTGGAAAGAGCCAGTCAGTTAGAGAGTCAGTGTTGGCTCATGATGGATTCTTCTTGAGGTCAATTGGAATAGCGTTCCATTAAGTTGCTGAGTTGGAGACATGATTGGTCACTAATATTGCACATTTAATATCATATTCTCCTACTTATTATATAGATAAACTCTGCATTTTCCTAATTAAATGTTTAATTTATTTGCAGGCCCATTCCTAAAGGAGAGTGAAGAGAAACAAGCCCAAATGCCCACCAAATTCTGATTTAATTCAGAAGAAATTCGAAATCAAGGAATCAGGGCTAAATCTTGGCATATCAAAAGGTTGAAAACCGGTTGAGAAGAATCCTCCCTGAATCAAACGGTTGAAGCCAACAATCAAAAGGCTGTTTCGTCAAATCCTGAAGCTGAAATGAGAAAACCAGCAGAAGATATGGGCAAATCATCAAACCGGGGATCTCGACCAATTGGGTGTGGCCACCTGGCCACACCAGGGCCGCGAAAACGCGGCCCTAGCCGAGTTTTCGCGGCCTTGTTAGGTTAGTTGGGGGAGCGTTTGCTCCCCCAATCTTCCCGGGATTCCACCCTTTGGTTTTGCCCTATAAATACTAGTTTCAGCAGAGCAAATGGGACGATCATGCAGAGATAGGATTTAGTACAGTTTTCCAATTTTTTAGTGAGGTTTTTATTTTTCTTTTCATGTAATTTTTAGTTTTAATTTATGTAAATCAGAGAAGATCAGAGTTTCATAGGAGAACGAGAACGAAACTTGGGCTGAGAGTGACACCGGTGTAATATTTCCTTCTTTTCTCTTATTGTTATGAAATCGAATCTGTAATTTCCTTTTGTATGTGCTTGTTTTTTGTGTTCTTCTTCTTATCTACTTTTCTTCTTTTGGTACAATTGCTCTCCAAGTGAGTCTAAAAGCAATGAAAGAGCATTACCTTTGCAAGTGCCACCGATAGTTCATGACGATGGATTTTGAGTTTCATTCGTATCACTTCATACTTGCAACACCTTGATGATATAATGTGGAGGAAATGGGAATCAACTCTTATGGTTATACGTTGATCGCCTCGTTCAAGGTAACATCATTGCAAAAGATTCAAGGTAGGTATTTTGCCAAAAGAAGTAAGTAATTTTTAGTTTCTTTTCTTTTCTTTCATTCTTTAGTTTAGAACACCAACAACACCCATTTTTTTTCCATTTTCAATTTCTTTGTAAATAATCATTCTCCATTTTTCTCCACCTTCTCAATCTATCGCTTTCTTTCTAACTTAACTATAACTCTTTTCTCTTTTCTTTTTAAGAACTAAAGAAGAACTTTAACCAAACTTTGTAGCCTAAAAGAGATCTTACTAAAAATGCTTCCATCGCTAGTCCCTCCTTGTGGATCACGACCCACATAGCCACTTGCTATTGAGGTAGAATTGAGCACCTTGCACATTCTATTCTTAGATCTAAAATTCTGTATTTTGTGTGCAGGTTGAAACTCAATCAAATTTTGGCGCCGTTGTCGGGGAGGGACGGTAAGTTACTCTCTTTAAAAGTTTACATTTTTGGTTAACTTTCTTCTTTGTTTTTTTTAATACAAATTCAACAATAAGGAATTCTTGCTGTAATGGACATATAAGCGGCCTTGGACTCTGCTCAAGAAAGCAGAGCCAAGAAGCCCTCGGATTTGCTACATTTTAGTGGCAAAACTTAGTGAACTACTAACCTGTATTCTTGCAGGTTGGCTGAATTAAAAAATCTGAATTTCTGTAGCATTTATCACCATGTTTGACTCACTGTATATACATTTTAACACAACAGTAAAAAAATTGATTGTAAATGTTAAAAATGATTTAGACTTTGCATTTAGGCACGTGTCTATTTCATTTCATTTTTTTATTTACTGTTGAAGAGTGCTGGAGTCAAGGTATGTGTGCATAGCATTTAGTATAAGGTTCATTCTTGTATGAAAAATTGCTTGAATGTTACTTTTTCTATATACTGTACACTGCACTAAATTAACTTAAGGGCTTGTCCTATAAACAAGATAAGGTGGGGAAGTCATTACCTTCTCTTAGCCCACAAACAATCTCCTCACTCACTAACCCAAGCCTAACTAAAAATGAGTAGACGTTGGCCCTAGGGACATCTCGGACTCAATTAGGAGATTATCCTAAGGGGGAAAGGTGTTGGAATTTGACTCCTGCCAAATCAGTGTCTAGGAAGGGGATTAAGGGCCGAAAGCCCGAAGGTTGGTGGTTACTTAATTAAGGAACGTCTTTGACAGATAACCTCCCACCAATCTTGCCCTGACCTGGCTGATTAGCTTGTGGTCAAAGTCTACATTATACCTCCCGTGGACAGTCTAACCAGTTAGGAGCGTCTAGGTCATAGGTCTACCCTAACTTTGTTTAGAATTTTTTTCCTTTGTTTGCTTATTGTTTCTTTGTTTGTGTTTTCCTGTGTGATATGGCTTATAACAATAATTTTTTCAATTTTAATAGTAATCCATATTACACACCAACCTCTTTTTCGGATATTACCAACCCGGCATATCATAACTTTAACCAACATAGTGTGCCGGATTGGTCTTATCCGAATCAATATAACTCATGCCCCCAATCTTATAACCATGATTTCCAGAATAATTTTAACTTTTCACAGAGTCAGTGGGGATTCACCTCTCCCGAGTCCAATTTTCAACCAACTTGCCCTCCCTATCCACCTTGTCCACAATATTTCCAAGATTCATACTCAGTTCCACCAGTCCAAAATAGAAAACCATCAATTTTGGAAATGAGTATGCGTGAGTCCAATAAAAATCACAAAATCTGATGGACTCACAATTTCACCACCAATTCCAAGACAACACTTCATCTTTTCAACAAAATAATGAACCAATCAAGTATGAAAAGATGCTTGAAGCCATGACTCAGGCTCAAAACGCTCGTAATCGTGACATTGATATGATGGTCCAAACTCTATGTTCTCACCGTTTGACCAGTTCTAATGTCGCTAACCATTCTGTTAGAGCGAAGAGTTATGTTGTTTTGGAAAATAAGGTTCCATTTCAGAACAATCATTTGAACTTGCCCAAACTCCAAATTTTGAAAATGATATTGATAGTTTGGCAAGTTATTCCTTTCCTGAAATAGAACTTGAGAATGAATATGATTCTGAACCTCAACTTAGTGATTCAATTCTACTTCCCTTTTCAATAATGACTCCGGTGTGTCTTCACCTGATTTCAATCTTTTTCCCGAGTCAACATTGGATCCTGTGCCAATTCATCATGAAATTGAATCACCCATCTTTGATGATCATCATATTGAACTTGACCAATTTTACACTTTTGAACTTGACAAATTGGCAAGTTCTCATTTTTACGAAATGAACTCAATGAGAAATGTAACCTAGGTTCTCAAATTTGTGATCCAGTTCAAATTCCCAAATCAATATTGACTCCTATTTTGTTACCCGGCTTGAGTAATATTTTAGAGTCAGTTTTGATTCCCACACCTATCATTCTTGAACTTGAATCACCAATATTAAGTCACATTCCATTGTTAGAAAATGAATGTGGACTTGAGTTTCAACTTCTTGAATTGGACCCCACTTCCTGAACCAATCTCGACTCCTGAACCTTTACTTGAGTTAAGCACTTTCCTGAGTCGGTATTATAGTTTCCGTACTTCCTAAGTCCAAGTCAATCAATCTATCTTTTCACACTCCATTCTGGGACAAGGCGGTTCACAAATTTGACTCCGAAATTAATTATGAAATTTGGAAATTAGATGGAGTTAAATTTTTAATAAAAATCCTTTATGGATACATCATTTTATTGGGTTATATTAGAGAGATTTCTGGTGGGTTCCTCTGAACTTCACAAAAAGTCGATGGGCTGCATTTCATGGACCAAGACCACCACCGGAACCACCACCTTAAGGTAACATTTTCCTTCCCTTTCTTCTTTTCATGCATTTATACATTAATTCATACATTGAGGATAATGCATGAGATAGGTGTGGGGGAGGGTTCTAACATAACTTAGGTTTCTTTTTTTTTTTTTTTTATAAAAAAAGACATTTTCTTTACTTTTAAAAACTTTTTGAAAATAGAAACAATATTTTGACATATGTTTTGTAAGAAACTAAGTCAATTTTAAGGAATAGAAAAATCAAATTAGTATTTTTTAAACTTGGTCAAAATAAGATTATTTGCTTGATTTTTAGAGTTAGGAAGATAATTTGTCAAAATAATTTAGTCTTGATTTTTACCTTAATGAAATATGCACACTTCATACACTTACATACTTAGGGTTCAAAAATAAAGATTCTTATGCCTTATATATAAAAAAAGAAAAAAAGAAAAAAAATATCTATGAAAGATGAACAAATCTAATTATTGATTAGCTAGGTACTTTGACCTAAGCAAGCCTTAGATTTATGCGAAAGATGATTAGATAAGTTTGAGAAAAAATATATATAAAATCCTCTAATTAAGCTGGGTATTTGTGCCTAATAAAGCATAAGTATTCATGCCTAAAAGCGGTTCAAATAATAAAATTCTTAGTTTTGTGGCCTTATTTGCTCGAGTCCTTAAGTCCTTGGGTGTTTTTCTCACCTGGTGCCCTAAGACCGTTTGGTTTGGGAGTCATCGATTAAAGGCTCGTTACATGGGCAGATTAGAAAGCCTAATAGAACTAAGGAATAATACCACAAATATATATATATCTATATATATATATATATATATATATATATATATATAAGGCATAGAGTTAGAGTTAATGAGCCCTTAGTCAAAATTTTCACGGTCACAAGGTGCATATGACTCAGGGTAAAGTAATAGACTAGGTGAGAAGTACAATTTGACTCCTTCTTTGATTGATAACAAATTTTTGAATAGAGACTAAGTTTAGGAATGAAAAATTCAGTTTTCCTATAAACTTATAGATTACTTAAGTCTTACAATTATATTTCAAATATTTTTCTCTTTCAAAATGCTTTTCGAAAATACTAACTCTTTGTTTCTCTTTCTTTATGGATTTTATGGTGTAATCCACTGAAAACCATCACGAGACAAAACTCGTCCTCTAGGGGAAACCTAGAGGTTTAACGGCTTGTTACACATGCTCAGTGCAATCGCGTGACCTGCGAAAGTGGTCTAATAATCCTTAGTATAGTTTAGTTGTTTTGCTCGAGGACGAGCAAAAGATAGGTATGGGGGTATGATTGGTCACTAATATTGCACATTTAATATCATATTCTCCTACTTATTGTAGAAATAACTCTGCATTTTCCTAATTAAATGTTTAATTTATTTGCAGGCCCATTCCTAAAGGAGAGTGAGAGAGAAGAGAACAAGCCCAAAAGCCCACAAATTCTGATTTAATTCAGAAGAAATTCGAAATCAAGGAATCTGGGCTAAATCTTGGCATATCAAAAGGTTGAAAACCCGTTGAGAAGAATCCTCCCTGAATCAAGCAGTTGAAGCCAACAATCAAAGGCTGTTTCGTCAAATCCTGAAGCTGAAATGAGAAAACCAGCAGAAGATATGGGCAAATCATCAAACGGGGATCTCCACCAATTGGGTGTGGCCACCTGGCCACACCAGGGCCGTGGAAACGCGGCCCTAGCCGCGTTTCTGCGGCCTTGTTAGGTTAGTTGGGGGAGCGTTTGCTCCCCCAATCTTCCTGGGATTCCCCCCTTTTGGTTTTGTCCTATAAATACTAGTTTCAGCAGAGCAAAATAGGACGACCATGCAGAGATAGGATTTAGTACAGTTTTCCATTTTTAGTGTAGTTTTTTGTTTTTCTTTTCATGTAATTTTTAGTTTTAATTTAAGTAAATCAGAAAAGATCAGAGTTTCATAGGAGAACGAGAACGAAGCTTGTGCTGAGAGTGACACCGGTGTAAAATTTTCTTCTTTTCTCTTATTGTTATGAAATTGAATCTGTAATTTCTTTTGTATGTACTTTATTTTGTGTTCTTCTTCTTCTTCTCTACTTTTCGTCTTTTGGTACAATTGCTCTCCAGTGAGTCTAAAAGTATCGAAAGAGCCTTGCCTTTGCAAGTGCCACCGATAGCTCATGACGATGGATTTTGAGTTTCATTCGTATCACTTCATACTTGCAACGTCTTGATGATATAATGTGGAGGAAACGGGAATCAACTCTTATGGGTTATACGTTGATCGCCTCGCTTCAAGGTAACATCATTGTAAAAGATTCAAGTAGGTATTTTGCCAAAAGAAGTAAGTAATTTTTACTTTCTTTTCTTTTCTTTCATTCTTTAGTTTAGAACACCAACAACACCCACTTTTTTTTCATTTTCAATTTCTTTGTAAATAATCATTATCCATTTTTCTCCACCTTCTCCATCTATCGCTTTCTTCTAACTTAACTATAACTCTTTTTCTCTTTTCTTTTTAAGAACTAAAGAAGAACTTTAACCAAACTTTGTAGCCTAAAAGAGATCTTACTAAAATGCCTCCATCGCTAGTCCCTCCTTGTGGATCACGACCCGCATAGCCACTTACTATTGCGGTAGAATTGAGCACCTTGCACATTCTATTCTTAGATCTGAAATTCTGTATTTTGTGTGCAGGTTGAAACTCAATTAAGACACGTTCGTTAGTCGGCTCATATGGTATTTCTCATCGTAAGTGATGGGAAGACATGTATATAGTGCATTCCGTTTGATAGCTGAATTGAAGTTAGAAGCCTACAATTGATATTGGAGTTTGGTGAGAGTTGCAGGTGGCAATGACAAACTCAATTTGAATCTGGTGAGATCAGTAAAAATCAATTGTACGTGTGCCGACGATTCGTCTGAAGGAACATGTTTCGTCTGTTAGCCAAGTCGAGATCGTGTCTCGATTTCATTCGGAGTGCTCAAGCCGAGATCATGTCTCGATTTTGCCGAGACCATGTGTTGATTTCGCTAGGTGTTTATTGGAGTTCGGCTCAAATTTAAAAAATCTTCACCGAGGTAAAGAATTGTAGGGAGAAGAAGAGA
>JAVJIF010028071.1:0-77783 GCA_038442645.1 Agave tequilana | reverse complement strand
GCGAACAACAAAGGGCGTAGTGATCCCCCGCAGTCCTCCCAAGTCAAGGGGAAGGAAATCATCTCTGTTGGAACTTTCGGGAGGACCTGCAGTCAAAGGCCAAGAAGAGCGGCGTCAACAGCCAGGAGTCTAAGTTCCCTCCAAAGCAGAGTACTCTTCAGAGATGATCAGGTGGTCACGATATTCCATCTGCTCCACAAAGAAAATAAGATGAAGCTACCGGATGCTCGGGCGTCCTAATGAGATAGGGCGCACAAATGACCCCAAATACTGTCTTTATCACAGGATGGTCCATCATCCTACTGACAAGTGCTATGTCCTCAAGGACAGGATACAAGCCCTAATTGATGCCGGCGTCCTCACCTGAAGACGGAGCAGAAGAAAGTCACTGCCAATATGGTGACCCTTGAATTCGCACAGCCCAAAAGGTCATGGGTCCTGACGGGACTTATCCAGCCCCCACACCCGCGGTTGGAAGTCAAGCATTCTTCAGCCATAGCTAAACATGACGAGGGTCTCGTCCCCTTGATATTGGAGACAGGGGGAGGTATGTGGATACACCCTGACCTCGTCCAAGACATACAGCGGACGTCGAAGGACTCCAGCAAAAAGGACAAGTCCTGCAATGTCATCTCTATCCTGCCAGATGATGACAACCTTACTTCGGCTTCCCTCAGTGATTCAGAAGGAGAAAAGCGTGCTTGCACAGCGCAGGCAGATACGCCTCAACAGACGGGCACCGGTCTGGAAAATCATACTTAAGGCAGTATGACAAATCTACTGACGAGATACAACAGCAAACGACGTCAGTACCAATGCCGACATCCGCTCAGTCCTGACCAACGGGAGGAGAGAGAAGCCTAAGGAAGTGCGGTTCGACCATGCGTTGAAGAAACCGTCAGTCCAAGGGCTAGCCACGCCCTTCCGCTTTGATATATTGGCTCACTTAGCCAATATCCCGTCTCGTATCACAATACACGAGGCTCCTTCGTCTCTAAAAGAGATAAGAGAGGCACTCAGAGATGCGTTAGCCAACTCAGAGTCCTTTCTGACATACATGCCTGAGGTTCCTGGTGATGAGATGCGGCCTTCTGCTCAGAGTGCCATCACGCACAGTCAAAGGTGCCTGCTATTACCTTCACGGCGGAAGATATGCTTCTCAAAGACAATAAGCATGATCGACCTCTGTACTATACAGATATATCGGTTCAACATGCATTGAAAGAGTACAAGTCGATCCGGGGTCTGCACTCAGCATCATCCCCAAAAGGCTCCTCTTATTTCCTCGGCATACCATTGTACAGATTGTCCGCAACCACCACTACAATATACGATTTAACGCCGGGAGCAGCCATCCGCTTGGAAAGATTCGGCTCCGCTACAGAATCGGAAGCTTGAAGTCAGAAGTGACGTGCTATGTCATTGATGCTGACACATCATATAACTTGCTGCTAGGAAGACCTGGATCCATGCCAACTGGACCGTTCCTTCCACTCTCCACCAATGCTTCAAATATGTTGAAGATGATGCGACAGTACGAACTGTCTTCGCTGAAAAGCAACCTTCAAGGGGGTGGAAAACTACTTCACCGACGCCCTCCTGTATCAAGAGGCCAACGGAACGCCTGCAGAGCATTGCCAGACGATGATGAAAGTGGCAATGAGGCGGATTCAGAATCCGAAATAGGCATGCCAGCCATTTTGATTGGCGAACCAATTACAGCATGTTTCCTCAATGACCCCAATGTAATACTCCTTCTGATGAAGAGGGTGAATGGGTAATTAATGATAATATCTCTTTGATTATCCTGCGAGTATTGGGTCAATTAAATCATCATAGAGGGCTCTCTGCACATGCCCGTACATGAGCCAAGTTCGGCTACTACATCTGTGGAGGTTATAGACGGGGCCACGCTGGTGATCCCCCCGTCAAAGCAAGGTCAGTTGCCAATAATCTTCGGTAGAACCCAGCCACGGGGACCTGCAGCTACAGATTCAAGTTCGGACTCAGAAGCCCCACAGTTCTTCCATTATGCGCAACCGGCACGCCATATTATGGAAAAGATGGGATATGACTGAAGCAGGCAGGCGGCCTGAACTTCGGAAAAGGAAGACGCGGTCTGATGCGTAATGCTGTCCCGAAAGGGAAACCTGCAAATTACTATGATAGTACACGCAGGGGATTGGGTTATGTTACACCCACATCATCAGTAACGGTTCAAGTCAAGGACGACGAAACCAATTCCATCACGGTCGGACTCATCTACCGAGTGGGACTCTGACGTCAGCATGGGAGGAATGTTCAACGACCTCACTGTGAATATGACTTCAGGCAGTCAATCGGAACCTGCGGAAGCTGCTGATGAAGAACCTTGGGCCCAGCAATTGAGCCTCCAATGGGAAAGGCGGTTTGAGCTGCGCGAGCCGCCTACCGAAGACAAGGTGATGCAGGTCAACTTGGGTAGTCAAGACCACCCCAAGCCTATTTTCATAAGTGAAAGCTTATCACTTATCGAAAAGGAGAAGAATTGATAATACTCATAAAAGAGTATGTAGATGTCTTCGCCTGGAGCTACGAAGACATGCCTGGACTTGATCCACAGGTTGCTATGCACCGTCTAAATATTAAGCCTGACGTCAAGCCAGTCAAGTAGCAACAACGTCGGTTCCGCCCAAATATCATGGAGGCTATTGAAGCCGAAGTCCACAAGCTCATTGCATGCGGCTTCATCCGAGAGGAGCAGCATTCAGACTGGGTAGCTAACATCGTCCTCGTCCTCAAAAAGAACGGGAAAATACGGATCTGCATCGACTGCCGTGATCTCAATACGGCCTGTCCCAAAGATGAATTCCCACTGCCGATCACTGATGTCATGATCGACAACACATGCGGGTTCGAAAGGATGTCTTTCATGGACGGCTTCTCAAGGTACAACCAGATCAAGATGTATCCTGAGGACGAGAAGCATACTTCTTTCCGAACGCCATTGGGGGTATACTGCTACATTGTGATGCCCTTCGGACTGAAGAACGCCGGAGAAACCTACCAGCGTGCAATGAGCACGATCTTCCGCGATCACCTCCGGAAGACAGTAGAGTGCTATGTTGACGACATTGCTGTCAAAAGCCGCAGCAAAGATGAACATCTTCGCGATCTGAGAACGATGTTCGATATAATGCGGGCTCATCAGTTGAAAATGAACCCGACAAAATCCTTTTTAGGAGTATCAGCGGCAAATCCTTGGGTTCATTGTCACATCGAAAGGGATTCATCTGGATCCAGACAAAGTCAAGCCATCCAGGACATGCATCCACCGAGGAACCTCAAAGAGCTCAGAGGCTTACAAGGCAGGTTAGCCTACATCAGAAGATTCATAGCAAATCTATCAGGCCGCTGCCAACGTTCACCGTCTCATGAAAAAGGGTACTGCTTTCATATGGGATCAAGCTTGCCAAGAAGCTTATGAAGACATTAAGAGGTATCTCACAGAACCTCCAGTCTTGGTGGCCCCTACATCAGGAAAACCATTCTTGCTTTATGTAAAAGCTCTAGACTATTTCTCGGCGCCCTCCTCGCTCAGAAGGACAACAATGGCCATGAGCAGGCCATTTATTATCTGAGCAGGACTCTCATAGGAGCGGAATCTCGCTACAATCCTATTGAGAAAGAGTGTTTAGCTCTCGTCTTCGCTGTCCAGAAGACACGACATTATTTGGTTGGCCAAACCATACATGTCATCTCCAGAGTAAACCCATTGCGTCTTCTTATGACGAAGCCAGGATCATTGAATCAAGATTGGCTAAATGGGCACTACTATGTCCCAATATGACATGACCTTTACCCTCAAAAGGCGGTTAAAGGTCAAGCCCTTGCAGAGTTTTTGGCTGCGCATCCAGTTCCGGAACATTCAAAGCTTCACGAAGACATCCCTGACAAGGTCTTCGAGTCTAATGCAACCTCAGTAGAGGAAGTGTGGCAGATGTTCTTCGACGGAGCATCACGGATGGGCCCCAAAGGCAAGATTATTGCCGGAGTGGGGGTTGTGTTCATCTCCCCACAGGATCTATCCTTCCCAGAGCATTTTCTTTGACAGAATCATACTCCAACAATGTAGCAGAATACAATGCTCTGCTCATCGGTCTCCAGCTTGCCATGGAATGGGGGTACGCTACCTCGAAGCTTACGGCGATTCAAAGCTGGTCATCAGTCAAGTCAAAGGCGAATATGAAGTCCGCCATGAGGACTTGGTGCCTTACTATCATACAGCCATCGAATGGCTAGCTTATTTGAAGGCTTCTACATCGGGCATGGTCCCGATCTCAAAACACCAAGGCGGATGCTCTCGCTGCATTAGCGACGACGCTAGCCTTACCGGCCGACACCGAGTATCACCTCACAGTCGCGACCCGGCATCTCGTATGCTCCAAGCATATGTTAAGGATCCAAGAGGTCCATAATATCTCCGTGGATCTTGAGCCGAGGGATTGGCGCTTCCCTCTTATTGACTATGCTCTGCACGGTCTGCTTCCAGACGATCCCAAAGAAGCGGCGTCCGTCAGACGAAGGTCGCTCCGTTTCTACTATGATCCCACTTTGAAGACACTCTACGTCGTTCATATGATGGTATCCTCCTCCGTTGCCTTTCCCATTCAGAGGCACAGGAAGCGCTCCAAGAAAACGCACGACGGCACTTGTGGAGCTCATCAGCCAGGTCCAAAGCTTAAAGACAGGGTTGCATAGGCTGGGATATTATTGGCCAACTTGATAGCCGACGCCATCCAATATGCACGAAAGTGTAAGGCGTGCCAGGTCCATGCAGACTTCATACACCAACTTTCGGAGTTGCTCCACCCTACTGCTGCTTCATGGCCATTTGAAGCGTGGGGAATTGATGTCGTAGGGCCAATCAGCCCTCTTCGGCAAGAGGTCACCGGTTTATCCTCGCAATAACCGACTACTTCTCAAAATGGGCAGAGGCCATACCGTTGGCGAAGTCAAAACCTCCAATCTGGTTAGCTTCATCAAAACACATGTCATCCATCGATTTGGTGTCCCCAGGCGAATCATCCACGACAATGGTCCTCAATTCATAAGCCAAGGATTCTATCGGTTCTGCGATAAATACCGAATTCAGAATATGGCTTCAACAGCTTACAATCCTGCCGCCAATGGTTTAGCAGAAGCATTCAACAAGACAATCATCAAGCTGCTCAAGAAGTTTGTCTCCTCGAACAAGCGAGATTGGGACGAAAAGCTCGGTGAATGCCTTTGGGCCTACCGGACTACGGTCGGACACCGACAGGCAATACGCCTTTCTCCTGGTATATGGGTGCGAAGCGGTCATCCATTGGAAATCAGGTGCCATCATTGCGAGTAGCCCTGACTACTAAAATGACATCAGAAGACAATGATCGCCTGCGTCTTCAAGAGCTCGAAGCCCTGGACGAGAAGCGGCTGCAAGCTCAGCAACACATCGAGCTATATCAGGCTCGGATGTCAAAAGCCTTCAATAAGAAGGTTAAGCAAAGAACCTTCCAGAAAGAGATTGGTCTTAGCCGCAGACGACGACGATGATTATGACGCACAAGACCAAAGGCAAATTTCAGCCTAAATGGGAAGGACCGTTTGTGATAGAGACAGTCTATTCAAACGGAGCATACCGCCTTACGACTGCAGATGGCGACCTCCTCATGATGCCAATCAATGGCAAATTCTTAAAGAAATTATCCTTAATCGAGGATCTTACTCTCGATCAAGTTAACATTACACCTCTGATCGAGATCCGCGCGTCCGGAATACGCACAAAGAGAGCCTCTCTCTTCTCCAAGCATATCAAACCTGTTGATAGCTGGGGGTTTGCTTAAAAATCCCAAGGGACCTGCTCCCATTTGATTCCCTCTCCAAAATCACCTACCAATTCTCATCCATAGAATGGTAGGACCACATATATCTCACTGTTATGTTAACATTAAACCTATGACAGTGGTTTCCTCGTGAGAACGAGACCTCCAAAATCACCTACCAATTCTCATCCATAGAATGGTAGGACCACATATATCTCACTGTTATGTTAACATTAAACCTATGACAGTGGTTTCCTCGTGAGAACGAGACCTCCAAAAATCACCTACCAATTCTCATCCATAGAATGGTAGTACCACATAATCTCACTGTTATGTTAACATCTAAACTATGACAGTGGTTTCCTCGTGAGAACGAGACCTCCAAAATCACCTACCAATTCTATCCATAGAATGGTAGGACCACATATATCTCACTGTTATGTTAACATTAAACCTATGACAGTGATTTCCTCGTGAAAACGAGACCTCATCACTCATTGTTGAGCTTGGTGACTTCTTAACCAGTTATGTCATTGCGACTCTGAACTGGCAGATAGCCAAGTTTCATCTATTATTGAGCTTGGTGGCGTCTCAATTGGTTATGTCATGCGACCTCTGAACAGCAGACAGCCAAGTCTCAATCTTGAGCCCTGTTGACATTTACAAAAGACAGGTCTCGATATTTATCGACATCTACAAAAGACAAGTATCACCTATTTTGAAGCTTGGTGGCTTCTCAACCAGTTATGTCATTGCGACCTCTGAACTGGCAGATAGCCAAGTTTCATCTATTATTGAGCTTGGTGGCGTCTCAATTGGTTACGTCATTGCGACCTCTGAACCAGCAGACAGCTAAGTCTCAATCTTGAGCCCTGTTGACATTTACAAAAGACAGGCCTCGATATTTGTCGACATTTACAAAAGACAAGTATCACCTATTGAAGCTTGGTGGCTTCTCAACCAGTTATGTCATTGCGACCTCTGAACTGGCAGATAGCCAAGTTTCATCTACCATTGAGCTTAGTGGCGTCTCAATTGATTACGTCATTACGACCTCTGAACCAGCAGACAGCTAAGTCTCAATCTCGATGCTTGCTGACATTTACAAAAGACAGGTATCTCCCCTTTAGCCCCGCAAAGGGCTGACCTCGAGACTGGCGACGTCCCATTCGGTTATGTCATTGCGACCTCTGAACCAACAGACAGCCTTACCTCATTATCCAAACAAACAAAGACGACAAAAGAAAGAATTTTTATTAAATTCCAAAAGGATGGGATACATGGAGGAGCCTATAGGCGTACATGATAAGATCGGATCCGATCTCCGAGCGAAGCTAGCCTCGTCCTCCTGTCATCAGCAGCCTGGGCCAGCGCCTGTGATCTTAGCTCAGCCTCATCGAAGTCCACCGCCATAGCCAGACGAGCCTCGACCTCCGCCAAAGTCGCCCTCTGTGACGACTTCTGCCGCGCCAGTTCCTCACTCCGAGCCCTGAGCTGCTCAAGCCGCGCAGTCTTCATGACGCATCTGTGTAGCTTTGGATAAGAGGAGATTTGCCTTCGGATCATCTCTTCGGCCCTCTTAACCTTATCTTCGGCATCAAGAAGAGCACTGGTGGAAGCGTCAATTGCACTCCCAACCTCTACTTGCTCTGTCTCCAAGGACTTCAAGTCAGAGGAAAATAGCTTCAGCAGCCTCTTGAGCGGCAAGCCGAGCTTCGCGCCTTTGCGCAACAAGATGTGAGAGCCGTTCATCAGCCAAAGACGCTGCGTCTGAACTATAGAGACGGCGCCATTCCTCCACGTCCTTCTCAAGGTCATCTACCAGGAGTTCCAGAGTAGTAGCCTGGTGATACCCCTCAAAGTCCCGAATACACTCAATGCCACGGGAGAGGACCATCTTCAACTTCGAAAATGGCACAGGCGAGCCCTTCAAGACTAGACCGATAGTCTGCTCCAAACTGTTATAGAAGCTGTCGACCAGATTACCGATGAAGTCATTCTCAGCTTCATCAACCCTTGAGACAACCTCGGAGCAATCTACCATCCCAGTCGACACCGCCGCAGAAGAAGAAGCGGGAACATCGACAGCAGCAGGGCAAGCCAAAGGTGACCTCGGCGGAGTTCTTAGCGACACCAGCACGCCAGCCACCGCGAAGGTAGGACTGGCAACCACCTCCTGAGCAGCAGGCTCGACAATCAAAGTCCGGGAAATAGGGTCCACGATCACCCTAGCCCCGCACTGGGCAAAATTGCCGGCACCTCACTCGGTGATGTGATTGGGAGTGAGGATACCTCCGGGACTGCCGCCCCTTCAGCCTCTCGCCTTTCAGCTGACGTGGGCTGATAAGAAGGCAAGTCGCCATACAACACGTCCAACATAGCAACATTCGCCGTGGACGAAGCACTCAACTCACCCTCTGACCTTCCAGGGGAACCCTCCGGCTCCTTCAAAGCCGACATATCTTGAGGCCGAACACCTGCAACAAAGCCATGGTCAAAAGCAGATGCGGTAAACAAGAGGAGATCAAGAGGTTGTTATTTTACCGAAGGCTGATGTTACTTCGTCAGCCTCATCAGTCTCTAGGGGTTCCATCGCGAAGTTCTTACCAGAATCAACGCGGATAGCCGGCCTGCTTGCCGATTCCTCCGCAGACCACCCGATAGAGCTGGATGCCATAGGACTTCCTTTAGAGGTCCCAACACCCGAAGGACCGACATCAGCCGCACCACTCCCAGACTCTTGCGAGTGAGCGGAAGAGCTAGCTGCAGCCCTATAAGTGAACAGGGGATCGTAGTGTTCCCCTTGCTCTCCAACTGCCTCAGCTCCTGCAATGAAAAGCAAATGATGAGTTATTCAAAGTGCGCTGAAGGCATATTAGATGGGGGCCAATCTTACAGTAGTCGGTTCAGCAAACGACGGCTCAGCCACTAATGGAACAGCAGAAGGAGCGCGCAGTAGAGGGTTCGCCCTCTACCATAATTGTAGGAGCATGGCGACGGGGCCTCTTCGCCGACGACTTCCTACGGGATCCACTCCCACGCTTCCTCTTGAAGTGGACATCAGAATCCTCTTCTTCCACTTCTTCCACATGTCGTGGGGGAGCTGTCCCCACGACACCAGAACCAGCTTCACGAGTATCAGCTTCATGGGCATCAGCCCTCGTCTCTGCCTCGAAGCGAGGGCTCCCCGCATCAGAAGCCCCGCTGTCATCTACAGCGATGAACTCCTCTATGCCAGGAACACGGACTCGTTTGCCCTCCATCTTATCAGAAGCCTTTTGCCTCATCCGATGAGAAATTAACTTCACACCCGAACGGTTGGCATTAAACCCAGCAGGTGTGGAGTTCGAAGCCGCATACCATTGGCAGAAACACAGGGTCGTCCAAAGGCCGGGATCCCTCAGCGGCGTGCGTAGCCACGCTCCAGTGCCATCCGCGGTGAAGAACCGCCAAGCACGAGCCCCATCAATGAGGCTCCCCATGAAAGCCAGGTCCGGATTGGGGTTGCCCACATACAACTGGTCATACCCAAATTGCGGGCAAACCGGCTCGGGACGTAGGGCTCCAGGTAGCAGGTATCCCCACTCCTGTACAGCAAATGCGAGGGCCGGATACAGACCAGCCACTCGAAAACACCCGACTCATGGGAGACCGACCTGACTCCACATCATGGAATTCCTCGTTGTATCCTGCACCCCGCAGGCGAGGAAAACAACGGAACAGGCTATAAGCGTCATAACGACGCACTAACTTACGGGCCTCGGCCACATAAGTTTTCTGCCACGAACGGCCTTCAAAGCGACGGAGAAGCGCCGTTTGAACACCCTGCGGAGGGTCTTCCCAGCTCCAATCAAACTGGGGCAGTGCAAGGCGAACCACGCCATCAAGTAGGTGTACGGTAAACCTACCCTAGGATTGGGTCCGTCACAAGGCAGGACGGCACCCTTCCCTCGCCTTGACGCCATTGGCCTGCAGAAAGCCTCCGTCAGCGCACGAAGGCCCTCTGAATACAACACACCATGGCGGGAGAAGACCCAGACGGTGGCCATGGACCAAGCGGACGGCAGGCAGCAGCACATTCGGGTGGACGATGTCACCCGAAGAAGAAGGCACGACACACTTCTTTAACCAGATGGTTAAGAAGCCGGCCAGCAACGCCTTGCGAGACATAGGCCGACGGGCCTGATGGTGAAAGCTCCGAAGAACATCACCCTTCCCGAAAGGACCATCATCTTCTGCCACGACGATGTCCTTTTCAGCATGCACCTCCATCCTTGCCAAGATGTCTTCTTCAGCAACTTCGCAATGAGCTGCCTCAGGCGCACTAGTCATATCCGGGAACAAGTAGTTCCCCCAGCTCTTCAAGCTCTTCGAGCTACCCTTGCCACCAGTATGGATGCTGGAATAAATGTGCAAGTGACACATCAATTCCGATATGTCTCAAGCAAAGCAGGCTCTTGCTTCTCCAAGAGAGCCAACTCCGCCTCACAGGGAAAGTACTCTTCGTACGGAAGAGACCCGAAGGGCAAAGCAGAGATCTCCCGCATCTCGTGCAGGGCCATGCCCAACTCACCAAACGGGGTGAAGAAAGTCCCCGAGGCCGGGCAGTACAACTCAAGGATGGCGTAGAAGCACGCCACCTTCATCTCAATGTCGTAGCAGGTCGCCCTGACGGCCTCATGGAGGTTAACCTCTCTAAGTCCCCCTCAAAATGAGTGAGGATATAGTTGGTCAACTCCGCCCACCACGACCTAGGAGGGTGGACCCAACCGGGAGTCCTGAAATCGGTGGCAGGGTAGTTCCCGTCAACTTCGTAGAACTGAGTGCCAAAGGTCGGCGCCGCAGCTGGGTTCTCTCCTACTGGAAGATCCCGCGATACCTTCCCAGGGTATAGCCCCATTATGCTACGAGGATGGCCCGTCCTCGAATAGCCGGACTGGAATGTCAACCTCCCGACACTTACAGACTCGGCATTTAGGCTCACGCCCCACGCCATCTTCCGAGCCTGAGTCACGCTCATGAAGGAAGACAAAGCAAAATGCCGCTTAGTGGACGGGAGATAGAATCTCTCGCCATCCAACTGGAAGATCCACTGGCCTTCATCGGCCTGCAGCTGGCGATCGGGATCAGGTGCAGCATTCCGAACATGAAGTCAGGCTTTCTGTAAGCCTGACGGTCGATATCTTCAAGCGGAGCCGTAGTCAAGATGCTCCGCATGGCCTGCGGACGACCGTCCTGGATGAGCGTATCCCGTACAAGGGAGCTCGGCTCGCTGAACAATGAAGCCTGCCCATAGAAATGCAAGCTGATGTTTTCGCCTGCTCGACTGGCTAGACCGAACAGACTGTTCTGGAGCCGGAGGCGTAATGTACTGCAAAAACAGAAATGAGCTATGATTAGTTCACCAATCAAGTGGATGCGAAAGTATAAAAATTCACTAAGGCATAGCCTCGCCAGCAAGCAGAGCCTGCAAGGCGATAGTTTTGAAAAAGCTTCGCTTCATGGATAAGACTGCATCTTTGCAGAAAATATCCAAAGCGCCAACTTCGCTTAAAGCAGGAAGTGGCATAGCCCTAAGGGCTGACGTCATCAAAAGGACATCATGGTCAACAGTTGTCCTTCGTGGCCACGACTGAAGGAACAGACCATATCCTGTTCCTCAACAGGATGGAGACTGCCCAAGCAATGGCTTCCTACAGAAGCCTAAAAGAAGAACTGTCAGTTCTTACTTCCCTGGTGCAAGGAAAATAGGGAAGTTCAGGGAAATGAGTTCCCTAATGAGGATAGATCCCATTCGATCGTCCTAAATAGCCAAATGACTGGCTCCAAAGAAAAAGAGACCTCGGTCTCCAATCAGACAGGAAAATTCCTTATCAGTGACTGGTCGCTCGATGACCGGAGGAGGAGGGCCCTCCGCTGCAGAAGTCGCTGCTTCCTTTTCCGCTCGTCTTTTGGGCGCCATCGAAGAAATGCAAGGGTTCTCAAAGAACTCTGAAGCAAAGAAGGAAGAAGGAGAGGAAAAGACAGAAATTTCTCTGAAAAAGGAGATCTTTTCCATGTTCAGCCCGATCGGGCTTTTATAGGCCAATCAGCGCCTAAATCGAGGCCTCGAAAAAGGGCACATGCCGCCGTTTCGAATTAATTCGAAACAGTGCCCGAAGCGCCTGAGGCGCTTTCCAAAGAGCGACGGTTCAAAGGGTTAACTTCGCACAGTGCGGAGTTCGCACAATCCTTCAAGGCTTAGCCGAGAGGCTTACCTTAGCCCTCCAAAAAGGTGCTGTTCGCGAGACATGCCAGTCTCGCGAAAATCATTCGAAGAAAGGACTATGTCCTTAGCTCCGCACACAGTTTAGCCCAGCTATGGCCAGACTCTCAGTGAAAAAAAAAAATCAGATGATCGGAAGATGAACTTCATTGATTTAACAGGAAGGGTACATTGATATTACATCAAAGTTGTGTTTCATACAATACATCCAGTTGCCCAACAGGATCATTTGAGGCATACAAGCGGTTTTATCTACTTTCAAACCAAATCAACGGGACAGGAAAGGCCTTCCTCCGGCAAAAGGTCGTAACCCTTCGCATATGAACAGATGGTGCCACAAGGACACGGTCACTTTTCTCCACAAAATGACAGATCTTGCCAGGCCATTTTTGTTGAAGCCTGGCAATAAAAACCTATCGCCGCCAACACGATAGATCACGTATAATGGGAATCGGCAGTGATACCAGTGATCTAACAGGCGCGATGCCCACTTTCCCGAAGTGGATCGCCATCAAAGGCCACCAAAGTTGAAAGTCGGTAATGGTGCCGACGATCCCACAGGCGACGCCCATGATCTTGAAGCGGATCACCTCCGGTAAAAGCGGCAGCCAGCCTCACCTCAGAACGAATCATCACGGATAAGCGGCTGCCAACAGCCTCTGGGACGCGCACCCGCTGCCCCGAATTGTTCCTCCTGCTTAAAAGTAAAACTTCAACTGGGGAAGCATAAGGCAATTTTATGGCTTCTTCCATCAAGTCACCAGACTGGCAAGCATAGCTCACTGCAAGGCAAATTGGAGCAAGTTAGCAGTCAAGCACAGAAAGAGCTGCAAAAACTTTAAGTCAGGTTCTTTGGGTCAAAGCAATCCAATTTCAGTCAAAGCAGAGGATAAGCCTCGCCTGCACGGCAACCAATAGGCTGGCTCAGCAAACGCCAAGTCCTAGCCTCACTATATGGCAAAGTCAGACTGATCTTGTGAGATACAGTCTCAACATTCACCAATATGGCAAGACCGGCTCAACTCTTGAAGAGACCAAGTCTCAAGTCCTGCCTGCGTAGCGGACTTAACATGTAGTGATTAAGTCAAGATGGTAGCTTCACAGGGAAGTTGTGCTAAAATTCTTCTCTGCAGATCAGCCAAGTGCAAGATGAAGAGCAAGGGAAGTCAATCCCTAAAGCAGCTGTCAAAGCTAAATTAAGGGAGATGAATTCCCTAAAATCGGTGAAGTCGTTGAACGATCAAGACTTACTGGTCCTTGGCCGGTTAGACAACCAGAGTGGGCTTTCCCACTAATTCAGAGATCTGAGTATCTCTCACAACCAAGAGAAGAGAAGGAAGGCAAAATATTTCTCTTCAGAGGACCTCAAGTGTCCTATTTATAGGCCCCATGGCCTGAGCACTCTCACCCCAAGCGTGGAAGCACGAGCGCATTCAAGGCATTTATTGCGCTTGATGGAAGGGACGGTTTTCCCTTGGAACCGTGCAAAGGGAGAAAACGTCTCCCTCATAAAAGGCACTTATGACGCCTTGAAGAAAGGGAGTATCCTCCCTGAAAACGTGCAAATCGGAGAACATCTCTCTCGATTGGCGCGAAAGAAGGAATGATCCTCCTCGTAACCGCCCCACGGCAGTTGGCTTTGAAAAGGTAACAGGAGTTCCAAAGCGAACTTATTTCTTGGAAGCCCAGATGCGGAGCTACCCCGACGCGAAGCTACTCGCGAACCAGTGCAATTCTTCAGCGAATTCATCCCAAAGCAGGATTGAAGGCGAAGCTGAACTCAACCATCATGGCGACGTTCATACTCCACACACCATCGATCACAGCAGTTCAAAGTGTTTCGGAGTCTGAGCTATTACAGACTCTCGAAAACTTTGAAGGGGGTCTTGTTGACACTTAAAAAAGACAAGATTCTCATTGGTCCGAACAATGTCTAGCGACAGACGAGCTGAAGACCAGTTTTCATCCACCTCCAAGGGACAAGGAAGCGGTTTGGACTCCACTGATCCAGCAAGCAGAACAGTGAACCCGGATTGTTTCTAATCAGACCTCAGCAGGTCTAAAATGCTAGCATTTAGCATTACATTAGCCCAAGGAGATAGCCTCGTTTGAGAGGCTAGCATCATCCAGAGCATCGCCAGGAAGCTAACTGATAGCTTCGCCGAAAAGCCTCTTTTCGGACCTCGCCAAGAGTTGCCTCTAGCTCCACTATGAGCTTCAAAGCGGGCAGCTCCGCTCTTAGTTTGCTAATGGTCAACCTTTGACCAATCAAATCTCCTGATAAGATCGGATCCAAGCAAATCAAATCCAATCGGGATTCAAATATGGCAGGTGATTGCCGCAATCTCTTGACTCTCTTGAAACGAGTAAGAGGATCAGAGAAAATCCTTCAACGATATGGAAGGGATCAAAACAAATCGGAAAGATCAACCGACTTGCCATTTTCTAGCTCCGCAGAAGCTATCCTAGCCTCGCAGCAAGGCTACTTTCCAGATTTAAACAGATTCGGTTCAATCTGTTTCCATATCTTCAAGGGGACGATTATACCTTGCTCTCCCTATAAATAGCCCGCCAGGGGTACAAGGAGAAAAAGAGAGATCAAGATCGAGAAAAAGGAGGACTCCACAAGCAGAGGCTTTTTCACAAAGCACCGTGCGCTCTCGAATTCAGAGACCTTTCAGGAGAAATACTTCTCTTTCAGGGTGGTGATACCCTAACAACCTCTTTTCCTCAAGGAATCTCCAGAACCAGGCGAGAAGAAATTCTCACAGAAGGCGTTTTGAGAAGTAGCAAGAGGGTTCTACCAATCCTCTATTCTCTGATTCCCGGAACCAGGCGAGAAGGGAATCTCATCGCTCGCATCGTCAAAGGGACAAAGTGGTCGCGCGCTGATCAGACTCCTATCGGCACACTTCTCCAGAATCTCTGAGGAGATCTACTTGTAATCTTTTTAAGAATACTTATAATTTAGCTCCTCAAACTCTTTTTTGTAAGTTTTCCCCTTTGCAAACTAATGGAAAACACCTATTTGAACCTCTAGCCTATTAATAGCTTGGTTATGATTATTCATCATTAAGGCTTGAATTTTGGACAAGGTTTCTATCATTCTTTCCAAATCTGACACTTTTCTATCTGGATGATTTTGTTGCTGATGTGGTAAGCGGCTGAAAATTGTGTTGGTATGTCGACTGAAAATGTGATTGATTTTGATGAAAATTGGGTGATGGGTTTAAGCAGTGTACTGATGTGGAAGCTATTGTCTTGGCTGCACAGGACCAGACTGACTCAAGAAAAATTTAGATGATTCCTCCATCCCAGATTGTACGTCTTGGAATAAGGATTGTAATTGGGTCTGGTGTAGGCTGCATTCATACCATCAGGGAACATCTGTTGAGCCTGGTAAACTAGACACTCCTCAAATAAGTGGGTAAGGCATGGCAATAGGTGCAATCCAGACTTGTCACTTATGTTGTTGACCTGGTTTACTGAGTTTAGCTCCCTAACCTCAACAAGTTCTAATCTTCTCATCAATTGTGTATTTAATCTTAGCAGCTATAGAAGATTCAGTGGAATGCATACAAGTTTGAAAGTTGTAAGGTTAGTCTTTTCAGGGCAAGACTCTCACTGAATGATTTTCTTAGCTAAGGCTTCATATAAGTCCCAACCCTGATCCTCATCTTTCTTCTAAAATTCTTCTTGACACGTCTCAAGGAGTGTCTTGGTCTGGTAATCTAACCTGTCTTAGAGAATTTAACACTACCGCCACTTCTCTATTCCGTGGTGAGGACACTGGGCTAACAAATCCTTAAACCTTTCAAAATGCATCCAGAATGGTTCATTGGTTTCCTGTCTATACTGTATAATGTTCTTCCAGATGAGGGCAGTCTTATGGATGGAGTAGAATTTCTTAAGAAACCCTTAATAAAGTCATCCCATGATGAAAAAAAACTAACAGGTAAGTTGTACAACTACTTCTTGGCCATGTCTTTAAGTGCAAAGGTTATAAACTCAGTCTAACATCTTCTCCCAGTTGGGGAATTCTCTTCATCAAGCATACTTCTTCAAACTCCCGAATGAAGAAGTACGCATCCTCATGTTCTAAGCCATAGAACCTAGGGAGTGTGTTTATGAATTAGAGCTTCAGCTCAAAGTTGTTTCCATTTGCTTCGAGTAATATAATGCAGGAGGGAAGTGAAGTACGAATTGGGTAAAACTTGTCCTGAAGTGAAACGCGATTGGCCATGATTGAATTTATCTCAGGAGGTGGTATGTGTGCAAGTGTAGTATTCCTAACAAGTCTTGATGTAACTAGATCCCTGTACCACTCTTGCATGCACAACACAAACAACGATCACCCAACAAATAAACGAAAAAAGAAAAATAACAAACAATAACAAAGAAAAAAAACAATCACCAAGTTTATTTAGAATTCCTGGACCTAAACGACTCCTAACTGGGCGATTATCCGAGGAAGGTTGTTGCTTGAATCAGACCACCAGCTAATCGGCCAGGCAGGGGCAAAATACGGTGGGAGATATCCGTGCGTAAGCAACGGGTCTTAATTACACCAAACCACGGTATATTCGAGGCTTAACCTCTTAATCCCCAACCTTAGACACTGATTTGAATGAAGTATGATTCAAAACAAGTTCCAACCACAGTTAATATCCTATTGAGTCTGGATGTCCCTAGTGAAAAACACACCTAGAGGGAGGGTGAATAGGTGTAAGTGCTAATCTAGAAACTAAGTACGCTAAATGCGGAAGCTAATGCAAATTTTGCAACACACTTAATACAACACACAAGTGTAGCCGAATTCCCGTGAAGGGCTCTGGACTAACTCCTCTTGATTCCCCTAAATATGGGTTGAGGTGCTATGTGAAGCTCTTGTGGTTAAGTATAAGTGAGGCACACACACAATCAAGCCAAGCATATAAGGATGAGCAATATGAAAGATGCAAGGCAATACACAAGCAAATATGATATGTATGATATGAATGAAGAATGATGCTTTGCACAATATAAAGAGAGAGAGTTGAGAGATATGGATCAAACGCAAACACAAGGATATGTTTCGAGGTTCGAGCCCCTAGCTCTACATCCCCGCCTACACCACCGTGTAGGATTTCCAATCCACTATCTCTCACCGAGGGAACCTCTACCGAAGATTTGTTACAACTCTAGGAGTACCAAACTCCTCTCTCAAACAACTACCTCACAACCGAAGGGTAGGCCTGTAGCCAATACAACACAATCACCTCTACCGAAGAGGGATCCAAACACCACTCCGATCAACCTCTACCAAAGAGGGATACACAAATAAAGGAGGGTTTACAACTTGGAGGCTTAACCTCAAACACTTCTCTTTTTCTCTCTTTTCCACAAAACAAAGATCCTAATAGATTAGGATAGAAGATATAGCTCAAGTGTGGAATCAAGGTGTTTTTGGAAACAAGCAACAAAGAAAAACTACTTGGGAAATCTCTTGTAGGTGATAGAAAATGAAAACCAAGACAATATCCCAAAATCTAGTTTTCTTTGATTTTCCAAAAGCCCAAAACAATACAAAGATAAATCTTTTGGCACAAAATCTTTTAAAACTCTTTTAAAACAGTAGAGAAAGTCTGGGAATTTTGTCTCTAAAAACTTAGCCAAAATCCCAAAGAAATGGGGTTTATATAGGCCCATCAGAAAACTAGCCGTTAGGCTGATGTGGCAGCCTGACAGGCTACCGGTCGGCCGGCCCGGCTGACCGCCAACGGTCAGAAATGTGACCGTTGGGGCAACCTGGTCGACCGCCCGGTCGACCCAAACAAACAGAGAGCTCTGCTCTCAGACCCGGTCGACCCTGACGGTCGACCGAGCTTGTGTATGCCAGACGTGCACAAGTCTGTGCACGTCGGTCGACCTCATGGGTCGACCGGCCCATGGTGCGGTCGACGTCTGGGTCGACCGACCTGGCCTGTCAGCACAAACCTGGGTCAGAAAAACTGGGAAAAAATATTTTAATAAATCTTTTATCTTTTCTAAAAATCACCAAAAATAGTTTTATCATTTGCATTGATATATAAACATGTGATAAAAAGTTTAGCTCAAATATCAATCAATGTGAACTATTTTTGTGTCTTATCATTTTTACCAAAAAACAAAACTTGTATTTTTATCAAACTTGGATTTTCCAACACATGAATAGGAAAGTTAAAATAAGTTTGTCTAGGAAGTTAAAAGCATGTATGTATATCTAGAACATATCTAATATACATAAAAACTATTTAAACTTGTTTTGATCAAACTATTCATGAAAACCAAATCAAAAACAAAACGTGTGTGTTATGTGCACTTGAACATATCAACTATACTAAGCTTTACAAAAGGATCTAAACACACTATCTAAACTAGGATACCTAAGTCTTCTTGACGATCTTCCATCTTCAAGATGACTTGCTCCCAAACCTTGATCCACAAAGTGCAAAGGAATGATCTTTAAGCTTTGGCACCGGAATCACCATGAAAAGCTTCTAAACACCTTGTTGAAGCTAATCACCAACTAATATCTTGGTTAATGATCTGAAACTTAAACAACACAAGATTATTAGTAAACATAACTACATGAGTTAATCATCATCAAAACTAGGGTGGAAGGCCTTTGGGCCAACAATCTCCCCCTTTTTGATGATGACAAAACTCATGGAGTTATATATGCATGGATTAAAGTTAAGCTTCAAGGAAGCTCCCCCTTAACTCATGCATAAACAAATAAACATAATAAATATGCAATGAAGGCTTTTAAACATGAATGCATAAATATGCATAAACAATAAAAGGTTCTAAATACCAATGAAATGTTAAAAAACAAAACCACATGCTCTAGACACTAATGAACATTAAACTATATTAAACTTAATATATGCAAAACATAAATATGCATATATATAAAACTCATAAACTCAAAATCTTTCTCCCCCTTTTGTCAATCATCAACAAAGGGGTAAAAATCAAAACAATAAATAAAATGAGGGGTAAAAATCTTTCTCCCCTTTTTGTCAATCAAAACAATAAAAATAATGTTCTCTCCTTTTTGTCTAAAACAAAAACAAAGTCAATAAGGGGTTACAATCAATTAAGATACCAAAGAATTAGATATGACAAATTAGCATCTTGATATCAATTGAAAGTAAACAAAGATCAATAAATGTTATATGCTATATACATTCATGAAGAGGAAGACGCTAAGTTAGCTTCCCTACACATATGCATTACATGAAAGAGGGATGTTAGGCCCTAATTCACATAACACACATTATGTTATGCATAAGAGGAGATGTGAAGCTCCCCCTACACACGTGTACCACATAAAGAAGAGATGTTAAGCTCCTCAATATAAGATACACTCAACATGAATCTATATGTAGAAAAGATGTTAAGCTCTCCTTGCATATAGTCAATATAAATCAAAACTTTTGTATTTTTCTTTAAACAAATTTTTAGATACCAATTTAAAACACAAGACATCTTGATATCAAAAGATAGTATTTTTCTTTTAAGCCAAATAAACAATTGAAATGACTATTTTCTATCATAAAGTAAGGGAGTGGAAATACAAGTACCAATTGAAATATGAAAAACGTATTTTCTCCCCCTTTATGAAATACCAACAAAAACTATGCGTAGGCTTCTAATAAGATACCAATTGAAAACTAAATCAATTGAAATAAAGTTGAAGCTCAAGCTCTAGCATAAACAAAATTTGTGCTCAAGATATAGAAATATAGTAGTACAAATAAAACAAGTATATGTGTATGAAATAGAATGAGTACTAATCACCAATAATGATACCAATTGAAAGTATACATACACAAACACATATGAGTATACAAAAGGATCAAATTGATACCAATTGAAAGAGTACAATGATACCAATTGAAATAACAACAATAGCATGTGTATACCTCATAACACAACGAAGAAAACGAACTAGTTAAAATGAAAAATTTTGTTAACTAGTACGAAATCCTTCAAGCAAGGAATAAAACAAAAAAGATTTTCATAAAACATGAAATCCACATGATAATCAACACTCTAATTCAATTAGGCATAAATATGACTTATGAAATAAAACATGAGCAAGCAATAAATGTGAGTGTACAAATAAAGTGTGAATATCATAATCATGAAAATTTTTCATTAAGCTCAATTATTCCTTAAACAATGAAAACATGAAAACATAAAAATCATCTAAACTATTTAATCTTCAAGGCATATGTATGTCTAATACAAACTAAAGTATACATACATATCCAAAACATAAAGAGTCCACAAATTATATATGCATGAAGGCACGTGGCTCAAAAGGATAAACATGTATATCTAATAGTTTGGACAAGATAGACATATACATGAAGTTTAAATATAAATACATGAAAACATGAATAACTAAATTTTCATTAAAATAAATTTTCATTTCAAGGTATATGTATGAATTGTCAAACATGAAGTATACATACATATCCCTAAACACAATTGAGTCCATATATAGATTTGCATGAAAGGCAAATGACTCAAGGGGTATACATGTATATCTTAAAGTTTGGCAAAATACACATATACATGAAGTGAAACACGCAATCATAAAACAAATTAAAAAATGAGAATATAAGTTTAAAATGTATGAATCATCAAAACTAGACTATACTAGCACATCTAATGGGTTCAAACAAGCATTCAAGCTCAAACATATATAGATTTTATTGTGGCCCACTATATGCACAAGTATAAATCCTAGTCTTAATGAAAACTAACATCTAAACATGTAATCAACACATGAAGCATAAAACCAAAATATAAATCATCATGATAAGCAAAAACATAATTATAATGAATATCCACATGTTATTAGAAATATGATATACGCAATAGCAACCATATAGTGAGAACACAAAAGAATTTATCCATATTAAACATGGGTGTCTCAAAATAACTAAACATGTATATCACTAATCTAATAAGCATGGCATTTTCAAGTAATCAACAAAACATCAAAAACATGCTTGAAAGATAAACATGGAAAGCATGTAAACATAAGGAGTTAGAGATTCGATACCAAAACCAATGAGGGCACCGCTCTAGTTCTCCAAACCAAGGTGGTCCTCCCACCAAACTTCCCTTGAAAGTGATGCATCCAATTGGTTCTCTTTAAGCACGGAACGCATCCACCTCAAGGTACGGCTACTCTCACGTCATGTGAGAGCCCACACCTACATCATATAAAGGAGGGGTGGTCTTTGGTACCATACTCTTTTGGGTCCATGAGGGTTAGTACCTTCTCTAACCCAAACAAATTTCTTTGCTAAATTAGGAGTATGTAATCTATCATAGCAAAATTTAGCAAGGTGGCCCATGCGTCCACAATGTGTACAAGTGTACACATGAGCATACATGTGATGAGAGTGTCCGTGAGGAGCATGTGTATGCCGTGGAGGGTGAGCATGAATAGATGGAATTTGTTTCTTTCGAAACAAAGTTCCAAACGTGTATGGGCCACAACACATTGGCTCAAAGTGGAGCCCAAACAATCTACACTCTTCTTAAGCAAAGATATATCATTGTTAATTAAAGAAGAAGTGTGGCATGCAAAGGGTGAAGTGTGTGATACTACCCTATCATGGCAAACATGAGAATCCAAATCATTGTTCAAAGATCTATTTTCTTTAAACAAATTTCTAATTCTTTTGAAATAAATTCAATTTCATTTTTCAAAGAATGGTTACTTTTAAAACAAATCAAGTTTTGAAGTTAAAGATTCATTTTTCTTCAAAACATCTTCACAATCATTTTTATTTTTCAAAATTTTATTTTCATTTAAAACAAGATTAAGTTGAGATTTTAATGAATCCCTTTCATTAGCAATCTCATCCTTCTCTTGTAAAACAACATCAAGTCTAGAATGTAAACTTTTATTTTCATTAACAATTCCTAGACTTTTCTTTTTCAAAACGTTATATTTTTCAATCAATTTTCACAAACAATTGATAGTTCTTCATTCAAAGCATGGGGATCAACATAATCATTACATGAAGAACTAGAGCAATCATCACTATCTAAGTGGGTTTCCGAGTGTACCTCAAGGGAGTCATTCTCTTGGACCGTATAGCATTGTTGCGGCTCGGATTCATCTCCACTAGATTCTTCCTCTTGTTGGATCGGCAATTGAAGCTTGGAGGTGGTGGTTGTTGTCAACTTGTTCCACACTACAAAAGCGGAATCAAGATTAGAAACAAGCATAAGATAATCTTTTGAAAGCGTGCTTCTAATGGCCTCAAGGGCTTGTGCATTGGCCCCTATATGCTTGCGGTCACCAAGATAACATCTCTTGGTAGCGGCAAGGAAAACATGCAAACCTAGGGTCTTTAGGTACATGGACATCCTATACTTCCAAACAACAATGTTGGAAGGGTCAAAACTAGGTGGGGTCATGAAGTCTATGGTAAACTATATGAGTGTGCAAACAAGCAAATGCAAACAATAGATTAGCAAACAAATGAATCTCACTCCTAGGATGTTAGGCCTAAGTATCAGGAGCACTAGCTCTGATACTAATTGAAAAACACACCTAGAGGGGGGGGGTGAATAGGTGTGAGTGCTAATCTAGAAACTAAGTGCGCTAAATGCGGAAGCTAATGCAAATTTTGCAACACACTTAATACAACACACAAGTGTAGCCGAATCCCCGTGAAGGGCTCTGGACTAACTCCTCTTGATTCCCCTAAATATGGGTTGAGGTGCTATGTGAAGCTCTTGTGGTTAAGTATAAGTGAGGCACACACACAATCAAGCCAAGCATATAAGGATGAGCAATATGAAAGATGCAAGGCAATACACAAGCAAATATGATATGTATGATATGAATGAAGAATGATGCTTTGCACAATATAAAGAGAGAGAGAGTTGAGAGATATTGGATCAAACGCAAACACAAGGATATGTTTCGAGGTTCGAGCCCCTAGCTCTACATCCCCGCCTACACCACCGTGTAGGATTTCCAATCCACTATCTCCCACCGAGGGAACCTCTACCGAAGAGGATTTGTTACAACTCTAGGAGTACCAAACTCCTCTCTCAAACAACCACCTCACAACCGAAGGGTAGGCCTGTAGCCAATACAACACAATCACCTCTACCGAAGAGGGATCCAAACACCACTCCGATCAACCTCTACCAAAGAGGGATACACAAATAAAGGAGGGTTTACAACTTTGAGGCTTAACCTCAAACACTTCTCTTTTTCTCTCTTTTCCACAAAACAAAGATCCTAATAGATTAGGATAGAAGATATAGCTCAAGTGTGGAATCAAGGTGTTTTTGGAAACAAGCAACAAAGAAAAACTACTTGGGAAATCTCTTGTAGGTGATAGAAAATGAAAACCAAGACAATATCCCAAAAACCTAGTTTTTTTTTATTTTTTAAAAGCCCAAAACAATACAAAGATAAATCTTTTTGGCACAAAACTCTTTTAAAACTCTTTTAAAACAGTAGAGAAAGTCTGGAAATTTTGTCTCTAAAAACTTAGCCAAAATCCCAAAGAAATGGGGTTTATATAGGCCCATCAGAAAACTAGCCGTTAGGCTGATGTGGCAGCCTGACAGGCTACCGGTCGGCCAGCCCGGCCGACCGCCAACGGTCAGAAATGTGACCGTTGGGGCAACCCGGTCGACCGCCCGGTCGACCCAAACAAACAGAGAGCTCTGCTCTCAGACCCGGTCGACCCTGACGGTCGACCGAGCTTGTGTCTGCCAGACGTGCACAAGTCTGTGCACGTCGGTCGACCTCATGGGTCGACCGGCCCATGGTGCGGTCGACCGTCTGGGTCGACCGACCTGGCCTGTCAGCACAAACCTGGGTCAGAAAAATTGGGAAAAATATTTTAATAAATCTTTTATCTTTTTAAAAATCACCAAAAATAGTTTTATCATTTTGCATTGATATATAAACATGTGATAAAAAGTTTAGCTCAAATATCAATCAATGTGAACTATTTTTGTGTCTTATCATTTTACCAAAAACCAAAACTTGTATTTTTATCAAACTTGGATTTTCCAACACATGAATAGGAAAGTTAAAATAAGTTTGTCTAGGAAGTTAAAAGCATGTATGTATATCTAGAACATATCTAATATACATAAAAATTATTTAAACTTGTTTGATCAAACTATTCATGAAAACCAAATCAAAAACATAAAACGTGTGTGTTATGTGCACTTGAGCATATCAATTATACTAAGCTTTACAAAAGGATCTAAACACACTATCTAAACTAGGATACCTAAGTCTTCTTGACGATCTTCCATCTTCAAGATGACTTGCTCCCAAACCTTGATCCACAAAGTGCAAAGATCTTTAAGCTTTGGCACCGGAATCACCATGAAAAGCTTCTAAACACCTTGTTGAAGCTAATCACCAACTAATATCTTGGTTAATGATCTGAAACTTAAACAACACAAGATTATTAGTAAACATAACTACATGAGTTAATCATCATCAAAACTAGGGTGGAAGCCTTTGGGCCAACACCTAGGGGCCAACGTCTATCAATATTTAGATTAAGCTTGGGATTGTGAGTGCTTGGAATGTTGTTTTTGGGTTAAGGAAGGGTGATGAATTTTTTCACCTTATCTTGTTTATTTGGGTGGCGCCCTTAAAGTCAATTTGTATAAGTGTACAGAATATGCAAACAAGATTCACTCAAAGTGATTAAATCAACCAAGAGATAAGTCCTATTCTATATGTTATGCGCACGTACCTTGCTCCAGTACTCTTCAACAGTAAAGTAAAGGAATTGAAAAAGACATGTGCCTACGATGCAAACGTCTAATAAATTTTTTAAATATTCAACAAGCTTTTTACTGTTGGTTATTAGTAGGATCCTGGTGATGGCATACAACAATCAATTATTGTAATAAGCTAAATTTTGTAAAGCACGCGACCCTGCAAAAAAGATTATCAGTAGTCAACTCCTTCTTGCCGCAGAAACACGACAAGAAGCCGAGAAAACGCGTCAAGTTGGAGGGTACTTGGTCTCTGCTTTCTAGATCAGAGGCCCAAGACCACTTATATGTTACTGCAATGCTTAGTTTCCTTTTTTCAAAGCCGGTAAACTGCAACAGAGGAGAAAAAATTCGTTTAGTTTCAAAAATTAACAAAAACCGTCACCCTCCCGGGCAACAATACTAGAAATTATAAAAATCTAATGAATCATATGAGTTAGAATCATCCAATAGTTAATAGTTAGTAGTTTAGAGGTTAGTTTGTCATGTTAGAAGATTAGTTATCCATGGTGAAGTAAAGCAAAGAAGAAAACATAATAGACTAAAGTGTAAGAAATTAAAAGCTTGAAAGTAAATAGCAAGAATTAAAAGAGCAAGAAATTAGAGGAGGGAGAACATAAGCTTTGCATTTGATTATCACTCTCACTTACAGAGACCTCACTCTCACTCTCACTCTTTCTTTTCTGGAATCTGAAAATGATAAAAGATAATTTCAAGAGAAAAATAAAGGAAAACCTAAAGAAATCTTAAACCTTCTCCTAAAATTTAAAGTTATCTCTTCCTTTTACAACAGAGGCCCTAGGGGTCTTTATATAGGCACCGGAAGCCCATCGCTTTCAATCGCAGCCGCAGAATAAATCACTACATCAACGACCCAAGTTCTGCCGCGGATCCGGGGCCAAAGCCACGTTTCCATGGTAGAATCTTGGTCTTTATGCCAGCGATCGCGCTGACAGTCTGTCTCTGCCCAGACGTACTGTGGGAGCTTCTAGAACCACGAGGATATTCCCTAGCTCGTTATATCTGAACTTCTTTGGATTGGGCTCTTTTTAATCTCCTTTAAATCCTTTAATTAGCTTGAATTTGGGCCTTTTTCTTCATTAAAGAGTGGACCTAAAATTTAAGAGAAACAACCATTAAAAAGCTCAATTTTATTGATAATATGCATGAAAATGTAATGCAAAATGATACAAAATTGAACACTAATCACTCTTTCTATTCACTTTACAACCGGCATAGTCGGTATTCGAATAACTTATCATTGAAAATTGTTCAATCTTCAGATACCACAAGCCCATACCAATGGTGCCCTTAAAATATTTAATAATGCTTTTTACCACAATCAAATGACACTCTTTAGGACAAAATTGGAATCTAGCATAAACACTAAACCTGATATCCGGCCTACTTGCCGTTAAGTAAACTACCAATCATACGACGGTAGAGTTTAATGTTAACATTTTTACCCTTTTCATCCTTATCAAGTTTGGTTGTAGTAGCCACAGAGTTTTGCTAATCCTCACATCCTCTAGTCCAAACTTCTTGATTAGTTCTCTTGTGTATTTGGCGTGATTAATGAATGTCCCATCGCTCCTTTGCTTGATTTGGAGTCTAAGAAAAAAGTTGAGCTCTCCCATCATCTTCATTTCAAACTCTTCCTTTATGCATAAATTAAAATCCTTACAAAGTTTTTCAATTAGTAGATCCAAAGATGATATCATCAACACATATTTGTATTATAAAAATATCATCATCAACATGCTTTGTAAATAAGGTGGTATCTACTTTACCTTTAACAAAACCCTTATTCACAAGAAAACTACTGACTTTTTTATACCAAGCTCTTGGAGCTTGTTTCAAGCCACACAAAGTTTTTTCTTGTTTAAAAATAAAATTCAGATGTGCAGGATCAACAAACCCCGGGGGTTATTCAACATGCACCTTCTCTTCAATAAAACTATTTAGAAAAGCACTTTTAGCATCCATTTGAAATAACTTGACTTTATATAAGGCAAAAGCAAGGATTATCCGTATGGCTTCAAGTTATGGTACGGGTGCAAATGTTTCCTCAAAATCGATTCCCTCGACCTGAGTGTAACCTTAGGCCACTAGCCTAGCCTTGTTTCTTACTACATTACTTGACTCAACCAACTTGTTTCTAAAGATCCATTTAGTACAAATAGTTGGTCTATCATGGAGCCTAGGATAAGATATCAAACTTGATTACATTCAAACTGATTGAGCTTCTCTTGCATTGTAAGTAACCAATATGAGTCGCCCGAGGCCTGAGGATTTTTTTTGGGTTCTACGTGTGATATAAATGCAAAATTATCATAAATATCATGAAGTTTGTTCTAATAGTTACTCCCTTTAATACATCACCTATGATGAGATCTTTGGGATGACTTGTAGCACATCTCTCATCCTTCGGAAGCGGTTAAGATAGCTCCACTTCAACCTCTTGGACTTCATCATTTGCGTCATCTCTTGGCTTGTCACTTTGCATCTGTGAGTCCTTCAATGACACCTTCTCCATGTCTTCACCGAGGGAATCAATCTCATATTTACGACATTCTTCATAAGAGAGTTAGATTCCTCAAACTTTATATGCATAGACTCCTCAATAGTTAAAGTTGACCTATTGAAGACTCAATATACTTTACCAATATTGGAGTAGCCAACAAAAATAACTTCAAAAGACTTGGCATCAAATTTACGTAAATCGTCCTTAATATTAAAAACAAAACATTTACAACCAAAGACTTTAAAATATGAATATTTGATTTTCTAAAACAGTAAATCTCAAAAGGAGTTTTATTTGAATTCTTGCAAAAATAAATCTTATTTTTAATGTAACATGAAGTGTTTACGGTCTCGGCCTATAGATATTGAGAAATCCATATTCACTAATCATGGTTATAGCCATCTCTTGAAAAGTTCTATTATTCCTTTCGACGACTCCATTTTTTTGTAGAGCTTTAGGATATGATAGCTCATGTTTGATTCCATTTTCCTTACAGTAAGTAATAAAGGAGCGATTCACAAACTTACCATCTCTATCACTTCTGATGCACAAATTGAAAAAAAATTCAACTCTTTTTTTAAATACATGAAAATGCGTAAAAAAAGCTTCATCTTTGTGTTCCAAAAAGAAAACCCATGTAAATCTCAAAAAATCATCAAAAAGGACAAAAACAAAATGTTTTCCACTAAGATTCTTGGTTTGGTCGGACCAAACAAATCCATATTATAACACCCGCTTTTGGAATACATACCCAGATGCGTATCCTGATTTTTTGCTCGTATTATTCTATTTTTTTGTTTTTTTTTTTTTAGTATTTAACCAAGTGATTAAGACTGGAAAAGGGGCGTACTTATTATATGTATAGAATGTGATTGATGTACCCTTCTTGTCTCCGTTATAGCCTAGGGCTATACCGAGTCGGATCTCAGGGAGAGCTAGTGTAAAAACGTTACGATACACGTGAGAAGATAAAACGAGAACTCTTCTTTGTTTACAAGAATAAAGAATCAAAAGAAAAACAAAAAAAGAAAGGATGGCTATGTTCATGGTGGAAATCGGGAGAAATCAAGATTGAGATGGATTTGAACTAACAACTAAAAAGAAAGTAAAATCAAGAAAACTTTGAATGCAAGAAATCCATGACTAGCTAACCTTAACTACCTTGCTAAACTAACTAAACTCCGTGATAGTGATGCGTGCCTCATGTTGATTCATCGGCATGTATTTGTCTTGCTTGTGATCTAATTACTTTCCCACTAAGATGATGGGGAAACATTCTTGGACTTGTCTTGTAGCCTCCATAGATGGTCATCGGCCTACAAGATAGACTTTCACTAATGGAATCACAAGAGATACACTCAAGGGATGCAAATGAAGAACATACAACTTTCACTAATGGAAGTAGTGAAGTTGTACATCAATTAGCATATTGGTGCTCCATCTCCATGTTCCATCAAGGCACTAGTTCAAAGACTAGGCTCTACATGAGGCACACATGAATCATATGGAGAATTACAACAAGATTCTTGCCAAGAAATGAAACAAAACCCATCGGAGAAGAGAAGATCATACAAATTGCAAGATGAAGTAAAGCAATCACCCATGAGTTAGGAGTTAGCAAGAGTAGTGGTTAGCTAGTACATGGAACAAGAAATTAGCTACTAGACATTACAAAAGCAAAGCAAAGCATGATTGAATTGCTAGAAATTAACAAAGCAAGTAACAAAGCAAAATAAAAGCAAGTGAAGAAGACAAACTAGAATCAAGCTCAAGTAGATATGTAGAGAATGGATCAATCCTTGTATAGCTCCAAGTTGTCACTCCTTGTTGATACAAGCTCTCTCTCTCATACAAATCTCTCTTGCAATGAAATCTAGGGAGAAGAAGATCCTAGAGAGAACTAAAAATCCTAAACAAAACCTAACAAAATTACAATCTATTCCCTAATCTCTCTCTCTTCTCTGATCAGTCTCAGCTCGCAGGTCTTCATGGGGTATTTATAGGAGAAATGGGAAGCTTCCAGAGAGATGTTTGTTGCCACAAAATCCGGGGCCATAACGGCCTAAGATTGCCGCGCCCAAGTCGCGCCACGCGGCAAGATCTGGGCCGTTGGTCCAGATCTTTCTGGTACAGGTTGTTGCAAGTTAGTTTGGCCACGTGGTATGGTTAGAATCTTGGTTTGTTGCGAGGATCTCTCTGGATCTGGATTGAGATTTGGCTTTATCCTTAATCTTGATTAATCACTTAATTAGTGGTAATTAAGTGATTATTTGAAAATCTCTCCATTAATTGTGTACCTGCAAATAAGTAGAGAAGAGGAGTAAAAATCACTTATTTATTTGTATTATGCATGGGAGTTATGATGTAAAATATGCAATATTGAGTACTAATCACACCCCCACACTTATTCGTTTGCTCGTCCCGAGCAAAAACAAAGAAAAGAAAATAAAATCCTAACTAACAATTTATTACACCACTTTCGCAGGTGACGCAATTGCACTGAGCATGTGCAACAAGCCGTTAAACCTCTAGGTTACCCTAGAGGAGGAGTGTTGTCTCCTGAGGGTTTTCAGCGGATTACACCCACAAAATCCATAAAGAAAGATGACAAATGTTAGTATTTTGAAAACGCATTTTGAATAAGAGACATGTTTACGAACTATTTTTGCAAAAATATAAGTGATCCTAGGTCATAAGTCCACCTATAATTATTCTTCCTTAAACTTAGTATCCATGCAAGATCTTGCTTTAATTAAGGTAAGAATTCAAAATTGGATTGAATATTTTATCTTTCATAAAACCTAGATAATATGCACACCGTGTAAGTGAAGATTCTGGGATTTCAACTCCAACCATCAAGCCATTTATTTATATATATTCTCTTTTTCTTCCCTTAGTTTTATTAGGCTTTCTAATTCACCCATGTAGCGAGCCTATAACCGATGACTCCCAGACCAGATGGTCTTAGGGCACCAGATGAGGAAACATCCCTCGGGTTTAAGGACTCGAGTGAAAAAGGCCACAAAACTAAGAGGGATTATTCTTAATCACCGTTAGGCGTGAATAATCATGCTTCTTGAGGCACAATTACCCAGCTTAATAAGTGAGATCACTGTTAGGCGTGAGTCATCATGCTTCTTGAGGCACAATTTCCCAGCTTAATAAGTGATCTTTTATTTATATATTTTTTTCTTTTTTCTTTTTCTTTTTTTTTATTTTATATATATGGCATTTTTGGTCTTTGTTTCCATCCCAAGAAATGTGTAAGTGTAAAGTGCATATTTATCTAAGGCAAAAAATTCAAGATAAAAATATCTCCTCAATTTTACTTACTTAGCCTATAATTTAAAACAAGATCTATTACTTCAACTAGGTTTAAGATGTCATAATTAAGGCTTTCTTAATTTCTAAGATACATCTTAATTTTCTTAAAATAGATCAAAACTTTGTCTTCTTATTTCAAAAAGTTTTATTTTTATTTTTTTTATTTTTATTAAAAGAAAAATCTAAAAGAAAATAGAAAATCTATAAAGAAAGGTAAAATCTAAAAGAAAATAAAAACCTAAAAAGAAAATGAAAATCCTAAAAAATTGAAAATCCTATGATCCTATGTTAGTAAACCCTCCCCCACACTTATTTCATGCATTGTCCCCAATGCATCGTGATATATGTATGCATGAAACAAAATGGAAGGGAAAGGAATTATTTACAAGGAATATACAAGTGTAACTCTCACCTGGGCTTTTGGTCGCTTCCCTCTGGCCCGTTTCCCATCGTTCCAATGTGTTCTCTTTCTTGAACTCCATGGGAAACGGTCTGAATTGTTCTTACCCTAGGTGATTCCAGTTTCAATTTGTTGTTATTTTCATTCATACTCTTTCCACCACATCGTTCACAAATAAAGTCCTTATCACCACTCTCATCACTTCCAGTGTTTAGAAATTTTAACTCCTCTCCATATAATTCTTCAAAGCTCAAGTCAACATCCGGCAGTGGACAATTAGCTAACTTACCCGAGTTGACTCATCTAAGCACATAATCTCATCAGCAAACAAGTCTTCAAATGATATATCAATTGGAGGTTCAAATACAGTCTCAGTTGGCTCATTGAAAGTGAAAGTATCCAAATCAACTTTCCCCGTTTGAAAGGGTACTCGGATAAGAGAATCACAAGGTTGTGACTCATCTTTTGGATCTTCACCTTCCTCCTCACAATTGTTACTAATGAAATTAACCTCAAATGTTTGATCTTTTGTTTTGTGAGGCTGTGTGTGGAAGACATTGTGTTCATGTGTCATGTTACCAAAAGTCAACCTCATTGATCCATTCCGGCAATTAATGATTGCATTTGCAGTAGCCAGGAATGGTCGACCCAGAATGACAGGAATTTGTGCCCTTTGATTGGAATTTGATACTGGTTTTGTTTCAAGGACAACAAAGTCAACTGGATAAAAGAATTCTCCAACTTTGACCAGGACATCTTGAATTACCCCTTGGGTTTAGTAACAGAGCGATCAGCCAATTGGATGGTCATTTGGGTCGGGAGGAGATCACCTAACCCTAATTGTTGGTACACAGAGAAAGGTAGGAGATTGATACTGGCCCCCAAATCAAGAAGTGCCCTATTTATTGTAGTCTGTCCTATGATGCATGAAATGGTGGGGCTCCCTGGGTCTTTGTATTTTACAGGAATTGGACCAGTGAGCAACTCATTAATGGATGATGCAAGGAAGACTTTTTTAGGGACTTGGGTCTTCCTCTTCTTGGTGCACATTTCCTTCAAAAATTTGGCATATGATGGCACTTGTTGAATGGCATCAAGAAGAGGGACATTGACTTGGACCTTTTTGAATGTTTCTTTTATTTTCTCCATGTGAGCATTTGACTTGTTATTTAGAAGCCTATTTGGATATGGTACTCTAGGCTTATAAGGTTGCTCATCTACCTTTTCTTTCCCCTTGGCTTTGGAAGTGGATGGCTCTGTACTAGAGGATGGGTTGTCAAAAGTTGGTGGCATTTGGACATGAGGTGTAGACTTTGGTACTGGATGAGATTGTGGACTAGAAACCTTATTGTCAATTTGTTTACCAGATCTCAGGGTATGAATGGCATGACAGTGACTGGGTCCTGAATCTTCCACTTTATTCAAAGAGAAGTGGTGTTTAGGATTTGGCAATGGCTGGTTTGGGAAAAAACTTTTTTGATTCTCAGCCAATTGACCAATTTGGACCTTTATTTTATTCAACTCCTGCTCCTGGTTCTTTGTAAAGGTTTCTAGCATTTTTTTCAACTCAGATATTTCAGAATTATTTTGGGGTGGATGTTGAGGATATGGAGATTGGAACTGTGATTGGTAATATGGTGGTGGGTCCTGATATGACTGATATGACTGTGGTGGACTTTGAGATGGATGAACATACAGTGAATTTTGATCGAAACTGGATGGATGAAACTGAGCATTGTACAGATGTGGAAGTGGTGGCATATGATGCTCAGGACCAGACTGACTCCACAAAGAATTTGGATGGTTCTGCCATCCTGACTTGTAAGTGCTGGAGTATGGGGGTGTGGTAAATGCTGCATTCATGTTCTCCTGAAATGGGGGCTGATACAATGGACACTCCTCAACAACATGGCTAAGGTCTTGACATTTGGTGCAACCTGGTCTAATCAAAGGCAATGGGTTGACCTGGTTGACCACAGAATTCCCTATTGACTCAAGCAACTCTATCCTCTTCAATAATTGTGTGATCTTGGTTTCTGAAGCTAGAGAGGATTCTTTGGATTGTGTACCAGTTCTGGAAGTGGTGGGAGTCGGTTTATCAGGGCATGACTCCCACTGAATGGTTTTCTCAGCTAGGGTTTCAAAGAGATCCCACCCCTGATGTTCATCTTTCTTCAGAAATTCCCCTTGGCACAAGGATTCCAAAAGGGTTTTTGTTTGGTATTCTAATCCATCATAGATAATCTGGCATAGACGCCATTTCTCTATGCCGTGATGGGGACATAGGGCAAGGAGGTCTTTGAAACGCTCAAGATATTTCCAGAAAGGTTCATTTTGTTCTTGCTTGAATTGCATTATGTTTTTTCTCATGAGGGCTGTTTTGTGGATAGAATAGAATTTCCTAAGAAAGACCTTAACAAAATCATCCCATGAAGATATGGAACTGACAGGAAGACTATAAAGCCATTTCTTAGCTAAATCCTTAAGTGCAAACGGTATGAATCGTAACCTAACAGCATCCTCAGAAAGTTGGGATATTCTCATCATTTGGCATACCTCTTCAAACTCACGAATAAAGAGGTACGCGTCCTCAGACTCAAGACCATGGAATCGGGGAAGTGTACTAATGAATTGTGGTTTCAGCTCAAAATGATTTCCATTAGGCTCGGGGAGAAGAATGCATGAAGGAATGGAGGTGCGAATCGGATAGAATCGATCTTGAAGTGAGACGTTGTTGGTCATGATGAAGTGGTTGTGGAAGTGTAAGTGTAGAAAGAATTAGGATCACAAAACCACTATCGTATATACAATCACAAACAACGTGCACCGATCACACCAGCGAAAAAGAAAAAAAATAACAAACAACAAAAGAAAAAATCAATCCAAGCTTGTCTAGGGTTTCTGGTCCTAGATGACTCCTAAATAGACTGTCCACAGGAGGTTTAGTGTAGACCTTGACTATAAGCAAATCAGCCAGGGAAGGGTAAAGTCGTTGGGAGGTTTTCCGTCCGAAGACGTTCCTTAATTAAGTAACCAACAACCTTCGGGCTTTCGGCCCTTAACCCCTTTCCTAGACACTGATTTTACAGAAGTCAATTTCCAACACTTTTCCCCCTTAGGATAATCTCCTAAGTGAGTCCGGATGTCCCTAGGGCCAACGTCTATCAAATTTTATTTACAAGCTTAGGATTGTGAGTACGTGGGGAAAATGATTTCCGGGCTAAGGAAAGGGTAATGACCTCCCCCACCTTATGTTATTTACAGGAATTGCCCTTAGAATTAATTGTGCAAGTGTACGATATAGAAACAAATAAGGTTCACTCCAAGTAAGAAAAATCAAACAAAGAGTGAGTCTTAGTCTATATGCAATGAATCACGTACCTTGTCCCACGCACTCTTCAACAGTAAATTTAAAGTAATTGAAAGACACGTGCCTATAATGCAAGATGTCTAACAATTTTTTAGCAATTATCAACCAATTTCTTACTGTTGAATTAATTAACAGGAATACAGTGAAGTATACAGGAAATGAAGTATATAGGCAGCAGTATCTTGCAGAGCAGAAGCCCCTGCAAAAATTTTGTAAGTAGTGAACTCTAAAGTGCCGCGTTCCCACGGCAATTCTTGTGGATCCGCGGCACAATAGAGGGATCCTGGGCTCTGCTTTCTTGAGCAGAGGCCCAGGTCCACTTATATGATTCTGCTGTGCAAATATTTCTGAATCTTCAACCTGTACCTGCAACAGAGAAGATATATCGTTTAGTTTCTCACTTTAAAAATACCGTCGCTCTCCCCGGCAACGGCGCCAAAAATTTGATTAAGACTGGAAAAGGGGCGTACTTATTATATGTATAGAATGTGATTGATGTACCCTTTCTTGTCTCCGTTATAGCCTAGGGCTATACCGAGTCGGATCTCAGGGAGAGCTAGTGTAAAAACGTTACGATACACGTGAGAAGATAAAACGAGAACTCTTCTTTGTTTACAAGAATAAAGAATCAAAAGAAAAACAAATAAAAGAAAGGATGGCTATGTTCATGGTGGAAATCGGGAGAAATCAAGATTGAGATGGATTTGAACTAACAACTAAAAAGAAAGTAAAATCAAGAAAACTTTGAATGCAAGAAATCCATGACTAGCTAACCTTAACTACCTTGCTAAACTAACTAAACTCCGTGATAGTGATGCGTGCCTCATGTTGATTCATCGGCATGTATTTGTCTTGCTTGTGATCTAATTACTTTCCCACTAAGATGATGGGGAAACATTCTTGGACTTGTCTTGTAGCCTCCATAGATGGTCATCGGCCTACAAGATAGACTTTCACTAATGGAATCACAAGAGATACACTCAAGGGATGCAAATGAAGAACATACAACTTTCACTAATGGAAGTAGTGAAGTTGTACATCAATTAGCATATTGGTGCTCCATCTCCATGTTCCATCAAGGCACTAGTTCAAAGACTAGGCTCTACATGAGGCACACATGAATCATATGGAGAATTACAACAAGATTCTTGCCAAGAAATGAAACAAAACCCATCGGAGAAGAGAAGATCATACAAATTGCAAGATGAAGTAAAGCAATCACCCATGAGTTAGGAGTTAGCAAGAGTAGTGGTTAGCTAGTACATGGAACAAGAAATTAGCTACTAGACATTACAAAAGCAAAGCAAAGCATGATTGAATTGCTAGAAATTAACAAAGCAAGTAACAAAGCAAAATAAAAGCAAGTGAAGAAGACAAACTAGAATCAAGCTCAAGTAGATATGTAGAGAATGGATCAATCCTTGTATAGCTCCAAGTTGTCACTCCTTGTTGATACAAGCTCTCTCTCTCATACAAATCTCTCTTGCAATGAAATCTAGGGAGAAGAAGATCCTAGAGAGAACTAAAAATCCTAAACAAAACCTAACAAAATTACAATCTATTCCCTAATCTCTCTCTCTTCTCTGATCAGTCTCAGCTCGCAGGTCTTCATGGGGTATTTATAGGAGAAATGGGAAGCTTCCAGAGAGATGTTTGTTGCCACAAAATCCGGGGCCATAACGGCCTAAGATTGCCGCGCCCAAGTCGCGCCACGCGGCAAGATCTGGGCCGTTGGTCCAGATCTTTCTGGTACAGGTTGTTGCAAGTTAGTTTGGCCACGTGGTATGGTTAGAATCTTGGTTTGTTGCGAGGATCTCTCTGGATCTGGATTGAGATTTGGCTTTATCCTTAATCTTGATTAATCACTTAATTAGTGGTAATTAAGTGATTATTTGAAAATCTCTCCATTAATTGTGTACCTGCAAATAAGTAGAGAAGAGGAGTAAAAATCACTTATTTATTTGTATTATGCATGGGAGTTATGATGTAAAATATGCAATATTGAGTACTAATCACAAAGTTATGTGGACCGGAGCCCAGCCTGATCCTGGACCCTGAACCCAGACCTGGACTTGAGCCAGCCCAAGCCCGGGGCCTGACTCATTTCCTTTATTCTATTTATTATTTACTATTATTATTATTATTTTCTTTTTCTTATTCCATTTTCTCTTTCTTTCCTTCTTTCTTCTTTCTTTCTGTCTTTTTCATTTTTCTTTCTCCTTTTTCTTTTCCTTTTTCTTATCCTTTTCTTCCACACCCTTCTCCTTTCTTCTTCTATTTTCTTTTCTTTCTCTTCTTCTCTTTTCTTTCCCTTCTCCTATTTACCCCTTCTCTTTCCTATTACACCCGCCCCCGCTTTCTTTCTCATTCTCAGTGCAATGGTCATTCAAAAACAGTACATGATGCATTTAATAACCCAACAATGGTAATGTCAGGAGCGTGTGTTATTTGGTCACTCCTTCATTTTGATAATGATACCCATATGTCATGATTCAAATGAGTTCTGCTAAAGTACAGTTTTAGTATGGACTGTTAGTGATATGGGACACTGGAAGGGAATAATTAAAATAACAAATGATACTAATTATTATTATTGTATGGTTAAAGTACATTGCTTGCCACTTGCGTGATACTATGATTGTGCTATTGTATTAAAATTCTAGATTTTTGTTTTCTCGGCTTATACTTACATGACTGAGCGACGTCACTATGATCATGTACACGTATGATTGCATATGCATGCCACTTGGTTTCATTTTACGAACTTATTGGGTTACTTTCTGACAACCTCTAAACCTGCATGTCCAAATATTAGAGTGGTGCAGCGGAAGTATATTGGACCCATCCGTAAAAGGCCAGGCTTTTCTTGCGGAGGGAGCGGATCATCCGTAGCTCCTTCCCTTCCCGATTTCTTTTGACCGGCTAGCGGGATTTCTTTTTATAGCTCGTGCACATTTTTATATAGTTTATACTTTGTAGATCATACTTTTGCGCCTTCTGGTGATGTACTATTCATGTAATATTATATCACGCTCTGTGATAACTATGTATTTATACTTTTCTGTTAGAGTGTATATTATCACCTTGCTTTCGTACTCTGATTCTTACATGTACTGATGCTTAGTGTGCATATGTGAGGGTATTACTGCCATACGTATGTATGTCATAGTAGAGTCCTTGTACCCGCTGAGGTGGGCCATTACAAGATGGTATCAGATCTTAGGATCTTACATCTTCAATACAACTGATAGGTAGTCAAAAGTGCATATTTATCATCATATTTCTCTACTTATTCTTTTATAAAGCACTGTCACATAACGTCTTATTGTTTAGTGTTGTGAAGCCTTGATTAATTAAAGAATAAATAAATGAAGCCCAATTGAAGCCAAAAGCCCGCAAGAAATATAAATTTGGGTTTTAAATTAAAACATAGAGGAAGAGAAAGATAGAACAAGATGAATCATCATCCTAATTAAAGATAGAGATGGACTTCTATTTGAACCAGGTTGCTTGCACCACAAGAGGAAGATAAATGAGAGAATATGAATTTAATTCAGATTCAGACTGAACACTCTTTAGTATTTCAATCATAACTTTTTCTATTGAAACTCAAATTTGATGATTCAAGATGCTCTAGAAAGAAAATTTGAAGGACTACAATCTTATGTTGACCACACCTTCAAATTCATCTGTCTGATAATTCATATTTAGCGATCAACATGATAACAAGTTGCAGATCATAATTGAATTTCTACATAAAATTCTGGATAAGTCAAATTAAGTTTGGAGATAAGAGAAGAATTCAAATTCAGAAATATTTAGCTCCTCCTATCTTCATACGCTTCTTATGCCTCTGGTTTTCTTCTATAAAAAGGACCCCCTGCAGTACGTACAAAGCACCTCATCCAAAGAGAAGAAGAATAAGGCTAGGGTTAAGGATTTAGGTTTTTTTGTTAGATTAGTTTAGCCTCTTTTGAGTTCTCTTCTTTGTAATTGCTATTGGCTTTGCCTTTGGCTTGGCTATTGTAAGGAGGAAGGAGAAGGAGCTTGTACCCAAGGATTGCATCAATAAAAGTTATCTTTTCTTTTTTATGTTCTTATTCTTATTCTTTTAATTTCAAGTCTACCTTTTTATTTCTTTGTTCTTGGTTTGGTTTTTTGGTGTTGTCTTAATCATTCTTTCTTCTTTTTCTTTTCTTTAAAGGTCTTAAAAATAAAAGATGGTTAAAACAAAAATGATGCTAGGCTAGAATAATTCTAGGGTAGCTAATCACTAGATCGACTAGGGTTAGATCTAGGGTTAGTTGATTAGTCTAATGGATTTGCAATCTAGGATTAGATTAATCCTTTGAAGTTTAGTGATGATAGTCCAACTTAATGATTTAGATAATTAGGGCTTGGCTTTGGATTAGACTAGGGTTTGGCTTTAGATTAAGTTTAGGGGTATGGTTTGACATAGTTTAATGATTAGGGATTGGCTTTAGCTTAGGGTAAAATTAGGGTTTGGCTTGGCGTAGTGTAGACAAGTTAAGTTGGATATCTACTCTTCTTACTTAGGGTTAACAACTTAGATGAATGTTTCTTTAGTTTAAAAGGATGCAACCCTAGATTGAGACTAGTCGTGAAGGTAGATTAGCGACCTAGACTCTCCCTCTTGATTAGATCTACTTTCTTATTTCAAACTATAACCAACCTTTCTTCTAAGTCTTGACTACAAATATATCGTGCTGCCAATGCTTCCATCGCCTCCCTCCTAGTGGAACACGACCCGCTTTGGCCCTTGCTGCAGCAGATAGAATTGAACAATGAGAAGAATCTAACCTTCTAATTATTTGATTATTTGTTTTTATTTTTGTACATATTTATTCTCTCGTTCAAGTTTCAATTAACAACCAGTCGGCAAATTAATGTGAGATTAATTTGCAATTGGAGCACATTAGTCATGGCTATACATTCCAACCACAAGTACAAAGTTATCTAATCCTTCATGATAATCCATCCCCTGAATCATGAAACCCTTGCTTCTTTTCACCTTTCTGTTTTTTCATCATCCTTCACTTATCATGTTATCATCTGCCCTAACCTCTTTCGTGTTCATCTCCTTTCTTATTGAAATTTCGAGGACGAAATTTTTATGAGGTGGATAGATTTTAACACCCCGTTTTAGAAATACGTACCTAGATATATGTCCTGATTTTTGCTTATATTATTCTATTTTTTCGTATTTTTGTTTAGTATTTAATCTGTGTTTGTAGACTAGAGCCCAGCCCGATCCTGAATCTTGAATCTAAAAGTACACCTAGAGGGGGGTGGATAGGTGTAATGCAACCTAATGACAAATAATGTGAAATTAAAAAATTTTTACACTAACAAAATTAGACACAAGTGATATCCAAAGAGTGAAGAGCTATAGAACTTCTCCTCAAGATTCCTCTAGATTAAGAGTTGGAGTGCTTCAATATCTTGTAGTTCATCCTTCTTTCTTTCTTCCAATTGTACTTTGTATGCCATTAAGTTACCAACGAAGTTTTCTAATGTGAGAGTGAAAAGATCAATAGCTTCTTCTATGATAGTAATTTCTTTTCCCAATCAGATGTGAGTGCTCGAAGAACCTTTCTTACTTTCTCCACTTGAATGTACTCTTTTCCAAGGGCTACAAGAGAGTTCATGATGTCAGTGAATCGAGTAATCATCTCTGCGATGGTTTCATTCTCCTTTATCTTGAATAGTTCGAACCTGTGCATAAGAATAGAAATTTTAGATTCTTTAACTTTGTTTGTGCCTTTGTGTGTTACCTGTAATGTTTGCCAAATTTGATGGCTGATGTAGATGTTGACACACGATTGAATTCTTCTTCATTCAAGGCACATAAGAGAGCACTTCATTGCTTTTGCATCAAGGTTGACTGATTTCTTTTGTTCCTCGGACCATTAGTTGTAATTTGTACGTGGCTTCTCATATGCTGCTTCCACGATATCCAAAGTTCGTAGTTGATCGATTGTAAGTAGATCTTCATTCTACACTTCCAATAGTTATCGTTTGATCCATTGAACAGTGAGTCGTTATGTGGAATGTCCTTCTTTAAATTGTGATGAAGAAAAATCCATTGCTATATCTTCAACAAGGCTCTGATACCAAGTGTTAGATCCAGTATATGCCAACTACAGCACTAGAGGAGAGTAAATAGTGTTTATAATAAACTAATAAGAAAGGTTAGTAACTTGAAAAGTAAATATCAATCGCAGAAATAAAATTAAGAAGATAATCACAAATACAAGGATTTTATCCTAGTTCGGTCCTCCTAACCTACATCCAGTCTCCAAGCAAAATTGAGATTTTTCTTATTCTTAATTTTGAGAATTACAAAATCAACACAAGTACACTAATTGACAAACACCCTTGCCAATTTTGTACACCTCTTCTCTACACTGAGAAGACCTTTAACTTCTATCGTTTACAACTTTCAATCTATAAGCCTTGAATGTGGAGTGCATGTACTACTTTGCAGTGGCTTATAGGGTTTCTCTTCTACTTCTGTCTAACAAGTCATTTGAAAGTGGATTTAGGCAAAATGAAAGAGCATATGATTTTCATGACAGAAATTCAGAACTTTTGACATCAAGAACTTGGAATGAATTATCTTAATGAAAGTCCAAGAATCCCTAGCTATTTATAGGGCTTTTGGTAGCTAAAAATCAGTTATTGGACATTTCAAAATCCAAGAAAATAGTTGTTAGAAAGGAGGGAATAGGTATCAAAACATCAGAATTACAACAACTATAAACAACCATATCAGTCGACTGGAAGAAGTATTAGTCGACTGGACAGCACAAACAGAAAATAGTAATGTTCTGTTAGATCTCAATAATCAACTCGACCAAGGTATAAGTTGACTAGAGGGTATTATTAGTCAACTAATCAATATTAGTAGTCGACTAACTTGAACATGATTGCACCAAATGAGTATGCATCAAGTTGATGGGTCTTGTAACTTCTAGTAATCAACTATTTGAAGCTATAGGCCAACTAATATTATGAGTTTGTGTGTGTATGTGTTCAAGGCTTTTACAGTATCACCTATGAATATAAATATATTATTACAACTTCAACTTCATGAATGTTACATGTCTTCAAATGATATCTTCCATCTTGGTTCTTCATGTAGAAGTGGTAGAAGCCTTGTGATGTCAATATATAACTTGATAAGTAATTAATAGTTTTGTATACTGCATAAGATGTTAGTACACACTTATGTTGTTATCATCAAAACATCAAAATAAGAGATCCAACATATCTAAGACTTAAACACAACAAGATTATTTGTACTATAACTACATGAGTTAGTCATTATCAAAACGAGAGTGATGGGCCTTTGGGCCAACATAACCCAGACCCGGACTTGAGCCAGCCCAAGCCTAGGGCCCGACTCATTTTCTTTATTCTATTTATTATTATTTTATTATTATTATTATTCTTTTTCTTTTTCTTTTCTTCTTTTCCTTCTTTCTTTTCTTTTCCTTCTTTCTTTTCTTTTCTTTCTTTCTTTCTTTCTTCTTCTTTTTTACTTTCTCCTTTTTTTTTCTTTCCTTTCTTTTCCTTTCCTCCACACCATTCTCCTCTTTTTCTTTTTTCCTTTCTCTTCTCTCTTTTCTTTTCCCTTCTTTTATCTTCTTTTCTCTCTCCTATTACATCCAGCCCTCGTCTCTCTCTCATCTCCTCACTCTCGCTCATCCTTTCCCTCCCCTTCTCTCTCTCTCCAACCTTCACTCCCTCTTCTTCTCTTCCTTTTTGCACACCCCAAGCCTTACCTACTCCCCTGGCGGCTAAGCTTTCCCCCGTCCACTTCCACTCCTTGTTGACCATTATCCCACCACCCATGACCTTTCCTCCTTTTTCACCACCAAACATCACCATCTCTAACCCCATCACCACAGTACCACCTCACTCTCCCTCTATTTTTATCTCTTATTGACTGAGTTCAACCTGCACAGAAAAATACAAAGTCTAAGAATTGTGCTAAGTTCTCAATCCTACCGTTATAGCAATGTGCTAAGTTCTCAATGCTACCACTCTAGCAAGTGGCTATGCGAGTCATGATCCACAAGGAGGGACTGCGATAAAAGCTTTTAAGTAAGTTCTTTTTTCTTTAATTTACAAAAACAAGTTAAGATGTTTCTTCTTAGTTCTTAGAAAAATAAAATTAAAAGGATAAGTTAGAAGATGTAAAGATGGGAGAGGAATATGGTGGTGTTGTTGTTTTAAAAACTAAGTTAAAAGAAAAGAAATAAAAATAGAAAAGAAAGTGTGGGTTTGAAATCATTTTCTTACACTAATTAAAAGAAAGAAAAGAAAGTAAAGTTTACTTACCTCTTCAGCGCTCACTTATCTTGGATCCTTTGTAAAGACTTATCTTGTCTTGAAGGTGAGCAAAGCATGACATATAGGATCTTCCCTGTTCACAGACTAAACTATGAATTAAAATGCAAGTAGAAAAAAAATAGAAACGATCCATCACCATAAGCCATCAAGGGCATTGCAATGGCTAGGCAGTTTTGATGTTATAGGTTTCATTTGGATTTACAATGTGCCTCAGAGGAAAATGAACAAAATAAAAATAAAGAAAATGCAACTTTCGATTTAATTGAATAACAATGAAAGAAAAGAAGAATACTTATGCCGGTGTCACTCTCAGTTCAAGCTTCACTCTCATTCTCCCATGAAACTCTTCTCTCACCTTACTTACACAAATAAAATGAAAATTATATTAAAAAGTAAAACAAAACTTAAGTTAAAAACTAAAGTAAAATTCCTAGCATAAACTCTCTGCTGAGTCATTCCCATTCTTTATCAACATTTGCAGTATCTATAGCTAAAATGGACTGGGGAGAGGAGTATACAGATAAGTGAAATCACCTAGAGGGGGGTGAATAGGTGATATGCTAATCTATAAACTAAATGCGCTAAATGCGGAAGCTTAAAACTATTTTGCAACACACTTAGTACAACACACAAGTGTAGCCGAATTTCCCGTTAAGGGCTCTGGACTAACTCCTCTTGATTCCCTAGATATGGGTTGAGGTGCTATATGAAGCTCTTGTGGTTAAGTACAAGTGAGGCATACACACAAGCAAACCAAGCATATAAAGATGAACAATATGAAATAATGCAAGGCACAAATACAAGCAATAAGATATGAATGAATGAATGATGCTATGCACAAATAAAAGAGAGAGTTAGAGAGACAATGGATCAAACGCAAACACAAAGATATGTTCCGAGGTTCGAGCCCCTAGCTCTACGTCCCCGCCTTCACCGAGAAGGATTTCTAATCCACTATACTCCCACTGAGGAGGATTTGTTACAACACTAGGAGTACCGAACTCCTCTCTCAAACACCGCCTCACAACCGAGGGGTAGGCCCGTAGCCAAACAACAACCAACAAACACCTCTACCGAAGAGGGTTTACAAACCAAACTCCACCTCTTACTAGAGGGAGTAAACCACAAGCCTCAACCTCTACCAAGGAGGGAGCAAACCAACAACCCAATCAACCTCACCGAGAGGGATACCACAAACAAATGAGGGTTTACAACTAGTGGTATGTTTCAACCACAAACAACCTCTTTTCCACAAAACAAAGATCCTAAATAGAATAGGATAGAATGATAGCTCAAGTGTGAAAAACTAAGTGTTTTGATCAAAGAAATACTCTTGGGAAAACACCAAAAATGATTGAGAAATTTTAGCTCAAAAACAATTCCCAAAACCTAATTTCTTTGAAATAAACAAAACACTTAAAAACAAATAGATGAATCTTTTTGGCACTTAAACTCTTTTGAAAACTTATTTAAAACACTTGTAGATAGGAGAAATTTTGGCTCTTAAAATCTTAACCAAAACCCCCAAGAAATGGGGTATTTATAGGCCCAACAAAAAACTAGCCGTTAGGCTGATCTGGCAGCCTGACAGGCTTGCGGTCGACCGGCCCGGTCGACCGCCAACGGTCAAAAATATAACCGTTGGGGAAATCCGGTCGACCGCCCAGATACGGAGAGCAAGCTCTCTGGTCCCGGTCGACCGCCCAGATACAGAGAGCAAAGCTCTCTGGTCCGGTCGACCGACCGGTCGACCGGCCCACTGTACTGCCAGACGTGCACAGATCTGTGCACGTCGGTCGACCGTACAGTCGACCGGCCCTTGGTGCGGTCGACCGACCTGGCCTGTCAGCCAGTTCTGGGTCAGAAACTGGGTCAGAAAAACAGTTAAAAAATATTCTTAAAAATACTTTTATCTCTTCTAAAAATCCCCAAAAATAGTTTTATCATTTTACATTGATATATAAACATGTGATAAAAATTTCAACTCAAATATCAAGCAATTTGAACTATTTTTGTGTCATCATTTTTACCAAAAACCAAAACTAGTATTTTATTAAACTTGGATTTTTCAATAGGAAATCTGATTTTTTCTAAAACTTATAGAAATACAAAAACATGATATTTGAACATTATTAGGCATGTTGCATATGGACATAGGTCCAATATACATAAAACAAATATATCATAGTTTTTGTCTTTAATTCCAAAAATATGTTTTGTTAAAAATACCATAACATAAAATTATATGAATAGGTATGTCAAACTAAGTTTGTATAAGTCATGTAAGCATGTATGTATATAGAGCATATCTAATATACATAAAAACAAAGTAAACTTGTTTTGAACAATCTATTCATGAAAACCAAATCCAAAACATAAAACTTGTGTGTGTTGTGCACTTGAGCATATCAACTACTCTTATCTTTACACATGGATATAAACACACTAAACTATGGATACCTAAGTCTTCTTGATGGTCTTCATCTTCAAGTCGACTCGGTCCAAACACCGTGATCCAACGAGCATGGCTATGAAGATCTTGACGCTCGGACTCGGGAATCACCAAGTGAAGGCTTCCAAACTCCTCTTTTTGAAGCAATCACCAACTAATATCTTGTTACATGATCTGAAACTAAAATCACAAGATTATTAGTAAACATAACTACATGAGTTAATCATCATCAAAACTAGAGAGGAAGGCCTCCGGGCTAACAATCTCCCCCTTTTTTATGATGATAAAACTCATGGAGTTATATATGCATGGATTAAAGTTAAGCTTCAAAGAAGCTCCCCCTTAACTCATGTATAAACAAATAAACATAATGAATATGCAATGAAGGCTCTTAAACATGAATGCATAGATATGCATAAACAATATAAGGTTCTAGATACCCAATGAAATGTTCAAAAACAGAACATGCTCTAGAAACCAATGAAATTTTCAAAATGAAATTCTCAAAAACAAATAAACAGGTTCTAGATACCAATTAAACTTAATATATGTAAAACCATAACTATGCATATATAAAAACTTAAATTCAAAATCTTTCTCCCCCTTTTTGTCAATCATCAACAAAGGGGTAAAAGCCAAAACAATAAATTTTTCTCCCCATTTTGTTCGAAACAAAGAATCAACAAAAAGGTAAAAACCAAAACAATAAAAATAATGTTTCCCCCTTTTTGTCTAAAACAAAAAACAAGTTCAATAAGGGGTGACTTTAAATATGATACCAATTAAAAAATGTGTCAATGAAGTGCTTCTTGATACCAATTTAAAAAAAATGAAAACAACATCTTGATACCAATTGAAATAATTGTTCATTTTAAACATATGATATCAATTGAAATTATTATTTTCTATCATAAAGTAAGGGAACAAAATACCAATTGAAATACAAAATCAAATTTTCTCCCCCTTTATGAAATACCAATAAAAATAATGCGTAGGCTCAAATTAAGATACCAATTGAAAGCTAAATCAATTGAAACAAAGTTGAAACTCAAGCTCTAGCATAAACAAAATATATATGTATGAAAGTGTTAATACCAATCGAAATTGATACTATAGGAATTGAAAGCATACATACATACAAACATATATGAGTATACAAGAAAGGTCAAAATTGATACCAATTGAAAGAATTTCAATGATACCAATTGAAACAACAATAATATCAAAGTATAACTCATATAACCTGTCCTCCCATCATGATCAAGTTTAAAATGATTTTCATTATAAAGCATACATGAGCATGATCGCCCATCCATCCGCCCGTGGAAGGTAGGGGTTTACAAAAATAGATTTGAAAATTGAAGTATGTTTGAAAAACTCTACCAAAATGAAGAATACGAACTAGTTATATGAAAAAATTGTAAACTAGTACGAAATCCTTCAAGCAAGGAATTAAACAAAAATGTTTTTCATGAAAACATGAAATTCACAAAATAGTCAACACTCATAAATAATTAAGCATAAATATAACTCATGAAAACAAACACATGAGTAAACAATAAATGTGAGTGTACAAATACAATGTGAAGATCATAATCATGAAAGATGGTCAATAAGCTCATGAAAATATGAAAATCATCAAAACTTATTTAATCTTCAAGGTATATGTATGTCCTATACAAACTAAAGTATACATACATATCCAAACACAACGAGTCCACAAAGATATATGCATGAAGGCACGTGGCTCAAAAGGATGTATATGTATAAACAATAGTTTGGATAAAATAGACATATACATGAAGTTTAAACATAAATTCATGAAAACATGAAAAACTAAATTTTCATTAACACAAATTTCATTTCAAGGTATATGTATGATTTGTCAACACAAAAAGTATACATACATATCCCTAAATACAAATGAGTCCATATATATAGATTTGCATGAAAGGCAAATGACTCAAGGGGTATACATGTATATCTTAAAGTTTGGCAAAAATACACATATACATGAAATGAAAAACTCATACACATAAAACAAATTCAAAAATGGGAATACAAGTTTAAAATGCATGGATCATCAAAATTAGACTATACTAGCACATCTAATGGGTTCAAATAAGCATTCAAACTCAAACATATATAGATTTATTTGTGGCCCACTATATGCACAAATATATACCTAGTCTTAATGAAAACTAACATCTAAACATGTAATCAACACATGAAGTATAAAAACAAGATATGAATAAACATGAAAAACATAAACATGATTATTATTTAAATACACATGTTATTAGACCTATGATAAACATGATAGCTAAACATATACGAGAACACAAAATAATAGTCCATTTTAAACATGGGTGTCTCAAAATGCTATACATGCATGTCAAGGATCTAATAAACATGGCATTTTCATAATAATTTACAAACAATAAAACATGCTAATAATGAATAAAATGAAAAGCGTGTAAACAATAATTAGGAGTTAGGAATCGTTACCAAAACCTAGAAGGCAACTTTCCTTGTCTCCAAAACATGGTGGTCTTTCCACCAAACCTTCCCTTGAAAGTGATGCATCCAAATAGTAATCTTTAGGCTCGGAACGCATCCACTCCAAGGTACCATCACTCTCACGTCATGTGAGAGCCCACACCTACATCAAACATAAGAGGGGTGGTCTTTGGTACCCATAATCTTTTGGGTCCATGGGGGTTAGTATCATTCCTAACCCAAACAAATTTATTTGCTAAATTTACATCATGTAATCTATCAAAGAAAAAATTAGCAAGGTGGCCCTTACGTCCACAATGTGTACAAGTGTACACATGAGCATACAAGTGATGGGTGTGACCGTGATGAGCATGTGTATGCCGTGGGGTGTGTGCATGAATAGATGAAACTTGTTTCTTTCGAAACAAAGATTCCAAACGTGTATAACCCACTACACATTGGCTCAAAGTGGAGCCCAAACAATCAACACTCTTCTTAAGCATGGATATATCTTTTTCAATTAAAGAAGAGGTGGCACATGCAATAGGTGTTCTAGGTGAGGCATGGCAAACATGAGAAACAATATCATTTTCAAAGATTTATTTTAATTAAACAAATTTCTAATTCTTTTGAAATGAAATCAATTTCTCTTTTCAAAGAATCATTTCTCTTAAAACAAATTCAACTTTTGAAGACAAAAACTCATTTTTCTTTAACACATCATCACAATTATTTTTAGATTTTAAAATTTCATTTTTTTTAAGTGCAAGATTAAGTTGAGATTTCAATGCATCCCTTTCATTAGCAATCTCAACCATCTCTTGCAAAACCAACTCAAGTCTTAAAAACAAATCCTCTATTTCCTTATTTATTTTACAAGTTTTCTTTTTCAAAACTTTATATTTTTCAAGAAGTTTTTCACAAACAATAAACAACTCTTCATTTAAAGCATTGGCATCCATATCATCATGATCATCAAATGAAGAGCTAGCACTATCTAGTTGAGTATCCGAGTATACCTCAAGGGAGTCATTCCCTTGGACCGTATAGCATTGTTGTGGCTCGGATTCATCTCTACTAGATTCCTCCGGTTGGATCGGCAATTGAAGCTCGGAGGTGGTTGTGGTTGTCAACTTGTTCCACACTGCAAAGGCGGAATCAAGGTTAGAAACATGCATAAGATAATCTTTTGAAAGCGTGCTTCTAATGGCCTCAAGGGCTTGTGCATTGGCCCCTACATGAATGCTGTTACCAAGATAGCATTTCTTGGTAGCGGCAAGAAAAACACGCAAGCCTAGGGTCTTCAAATAGCAACTCATCATAACCTTCCAAACATCAAGTCTAGAGATATCAAACATAGGAGGGCTATCCATGAGTGCAAACTAAAATGTGTGCAAGCAAACGAATGTGCAAATGCAAATGTAGATTAGCTAAACAAAGGATCTCACTCCTAGGATGTTAAGCCTAAGTATCAGGAGCGTAGGCTCTGATACCAATTGAAATCACCTAGAGGGGGGTGAATAGGTGATATGCTAATCTATAAACTAAATGCGCTAAATGCGAAAGCTTAAAACTATTTTGCAACACACTTAGTACAACACACAAGTGTAGCCGAATTCCCCGTTAAGGGCTCTGGACTAACTCCTCTTGATTCCCCTAGATATGGGTTGAGGTGCTATATGAAGCTCTTGTGGTTAAGTACAAGTGAGGCACACACACAAGCAAGCCAAGCATATAAAGATGAACAATATGAAATAATGCAAGGCACAAATGCAAGCAATAAGATATGAATGAATGAATGATGCTATGCACAAATAAAAGAGAGAGAGTTAGAGAGACAATGGATCAAACGCAAACACAAAGATATGTTCCGAGGTTCGAGCCCCTAGCTCTACGTCCCCGCCTTCACCGAGAAGGATTTCTAATCCACTATACTCCCACCGAGGGAACCTCCACCGAGGAGGATTTTTTACAACACTAGGAGTACCGAACTCCTCTCTCAAACACCGCCTCACAACCGAGGGGTAGGCCCGTAGCCAAACAACAACCAACAAACACCTCTACCGAAGAGGGTTTACAAACCAAACTCAACCTCTCACTAGAGGGAGTAAACCACAAGCCTCAACCTCTACCAAGGAGGGAGCAAACCAACAACCCAATCAACCTCACCGAGAGGGATACCACAAACAAATGAGGGTTTACAACTCGTGGTATGTTTCAACCACAAACAACCTCTTTTCCATAAAACAAAGATCCTAAATAGAATAGGATAGAATGATAGCTCAAGTGTGGAAAACTAAGTGTTTTGATCAAAGAAATACTCTTGGGAAAACACCAAAAATGATTGAGAAATTTTAGCTCAAAAACAATTCCAAAAACCTAATTTCTTTGAAATAAACAAAACACTTAAAAACAAATAGATGAATCTTTTTGGCACTTAAACTCTTTTGAAAACTTGTTTAAAACACTTGTAGATAGGAGAAATTTTGGCTCTTAAAATCTTAACCAAAACCCCCAAGAAATGGGGTATTTATAGGCCCAACAAAAAACTAGCCGTTAGGCTGATCTGGCAGCCTGACAGGCTTGCGGTCGACCGGCCCGGTCGACCGCCAACGGTCAAAAATATGACCGTTGGGGAAATCCGGTCGACCGCCCAGATACAGAGAGCAAGCTCTCTGGTCCCGGTCGACCGCCCGGTCGACCGCCCAGATACAGAGAGCAAAGCTCTCTGGTCCGGTCGACCGACCGGTCGACCGGCCCACTGTGCTGCTAGACGTGCACAGCTCTGTGCACGTCGGTCGACCGTACAGTCGACCGGCCCTTGGTGCGGTCGACCGAGCTGTCGACCGACCTGGCCTGTCAGCCAGTTCTGGGTCAGAAAAACAGTTAAAAAATATTCTTAAAAATACTTTTATCTCTTCTAAAAATCCCCAAAAATAGTTTTATCATTTTGCATTGATATATAAACATGTGATAAAAATTTTAACTCAAATATCAAGCAATTTAAACTATTTTTGTGTCTTATCATTTTTACCAAAAACCAAAACTAGTATTTTATCAAACTTGGATTTTTCAATAGGAAATCTGATTTTTCCTAAAACTTATAGAAATACAAAAACATGATATTTGAACATTATTAGGCATGTTGCATATGGACATAGGTCCAATATACATGAAACAAATATATCATAGTTTTTGTCTTTAATTCCAAAAATATGTTTTGTTAAAAATACCAAAACATAAAATTACATGAATAGGTATGTCAAACTAAGTTTGTATAAGTCATGTAAGCATGTATGTATATAGAGCACATCTAATATACATAAAAACAAAGTAAACTTGTTTTGAACAATCTATTCATGAAAACCAAATCCAAAACATAAAACTTGTGTGTGTTGTGCACTTGAGCATATCAACTATTCTTATCTTTACACATGGATATAAACACACTAAACTATGGATACCTAAGTCTTCTTGATGATTTTCATCTTCAAGTCGACTCGGTCCAAACACCGTGATCCAACGAGCATGGCTATGAATGATCTTGACGCTAAGGCTCGGGAATCACCAAGTGAAGGCTTCCAAACTCCTCTTTTTGAAGCAATCACCAACTAATATCTTGTTACATGATCTGAAACTAAAATCACAAGATTATTAGTAAACATAACTACATGAGTTAATCATCATCAAAACTAGAGAGGAAGGCCTCCGGGCCAACAATAAGGGGAGTAAAAGTTCCCCCAAATGACACAACTAAGCCGAGAAAACGCGGCTTTGGCTGCATTTTAGCGGTAAAGATCTGGCCAATGGGCTAGATCCCCAGGGGCGCTCATCCGTTTATCTCTGATACGCTTTTATCTTCAGTCAGTTTCTCCATTTGGGTTCTGGATTTGTCACTATCTCCTTGATTTTCTAGTTAACAAAATAAATCCAACAAAATCCAAATTAGTTGGGGAATATTTGTAATTATCTTCTCTAATCTCCATTAATCTGCACCTACAAAAATCAGATATTAAGACAAGTAAATAGCAGGGATTATTACTAAATAAGTATGAGAATGTATAAAAAATATTCTGAAATATGTGTACGATCACTCACCCTCTCTCACTCCTTCTCTTTCACTCACTTTCCTCTTCTCCTCTCCTCCGGCCAATCGCCACTAGCACTACTACATCGGTCACCTTCGGCTGCCCACCGTAGGCTTCTGGCCGTCCCTCCTAGCTAGTCAGCAAGCCCCACCCCCTCTTCTCTCTTCCTTCCTCTCTTATTCTCTCTCTAACTCTCTCTCTCATGCTCTAATTCTCTCACTCTCTCTGATTCTCTCACTCTCTCTCGTTCTCCCAGTCTTCTCTCTTTGTTCTCCCTCTCTCCGTTTCTCGCTCCCTATTCTTATCTCTCTATGTCCCTCTTCCTCTCTCTTATTATGTCCCTCTTCCTCTTCCATTCTGTCTCTTCCCCCTCTCTCCCCCCTGTTATTATATTTTTCTCTCTTTCTCTCTCTGTCTTCTTTCCCTTTTTTTTCTCTTTCTCTCCTCTCTCCACTCTTTGGTTCTCTCCCACGCTCTCTCTGATTCTATCTCTCTCTCTTCTTACTCTTATTATCTCTCTTGCTCTCATTCACTCTTTCTCTCTCAATGTCTCTCTATTTCTCTCTTATTCTTTCTCTTACTCTCTATCTCCTTCTCTTTTACTACATTTATCTCTCCTCAACGAGCTTGCACGTTAGCTCTACCGGATTTTCATCGTCGACCATCACGTCATGGGCATCCACTAGGCGAGTGCTTTTCATTGCTTAGGCGAGTGCTTGTTAATTGTATTGCGAGTACCTATAATTTATGTATGCAAGTATCTATACTTTGTGTATGCGAGAATGTAATTGTATCGGCGAAAATTGTCATTATGTAGCAAATGATGTGTACTTGAGTAGCGAGTACTTGTATTATGTGGCCGATTGCATGTATTTGTATAGGCGAGTGCTTGTATTTATGTGGCCGAATGCATGTATCTGTATAGGTGAGTGCCTTCACTTGTTTAGCCTCGGGCTTAACCTGTAGGCTTTTCTCCAGCCTTTAGGCTTCACTCTAGCCTCCTGGCTCTCTTTAGCCTTCGAGTTTAACCTTCGAGTTTTACTAGCTCTGCCGGGTAAGTAAGTTTAGCGCTCAGTACTTTACCGCTAAATTCGCCCGAGTGTGTAGCTTCGCCGCGTGCGATAGCAAGGCATTCATACGCTTGCTTCGCCATATGTGTTTAGCTTCATCGCGAGCGTGGCTTTGTCACGTGCGTTAGCAAGAGCGTTCATACGCTCGCTTCGCCATATGCATCTAGTTTTGCCGCTATCGGATCAAATGTCCTCATCACCCTCAGAAAACATAAAGGGTTTGGTCACTGCCTTGCAACACGGCTATCTAGGGATTGCAAAAATACGATCATATTAACTTTCCATATGAGAAAGTTAAGGCCATCAAACTTGAGTGGAGTCTTAGTCCTTCGCCATGGATACTAGTGTGTGAAGCAATAAATAATTAGCAAAAGAGGATCTCTCTAAGGTGGTTAGACCCAAAGAATAGAGTCAAAGCTCTGATACCAATTAAAAGTCACTTAGAGGGGTGGTGAATAGTTGCAAGCTAATTAAAATACATAAATGCAACAATTAAAATGAACAAAAAAAATGATCAACTCAAACATAAGAAGTGAAGCCGGATTCCCAATTAAGGGCTCTAGAACTTCTCCTCTTAATTGCTCTTGATTAAGAGTTGAGTTGCACAATTGCCTTCTTACTTGAAAAAGAAAAACCAACAAGTATGAATGATGCAAGCAATATAAAGTAAATAGAACATAGAACAATAAAAGCAATAAAAACAAGTAGGTAATGTAAAGTATGAGCAAGAGTGACAGAAATGGCAGTTAGAAACACAAAGGATTTGTTTCGAGGTTCGAACAACTCGCTCTGTTTTCGCCTTCACCGCGTGAAGAATTTTCACTATCTACTAAGGATTTTCACAAAAGAACCAATACAATAGTCTACACAAGACCTAAACTCCAACTCTAATCTTCAAACTTCTACACAAGAGGTGAGCACAAAGCCAATGAAGAATACAATCACTTGGTGATCAAAAAAATCACAAACTCTTTCTTTACAACTTCCTAGAATTTAGAGATGAAATTTGAGGCCCTAGAACTTTGTGTGAGAGAAAGGTCAATTGAAAAGAATGAACATGAGAGCTTAAACTTCAGAAAATGATTTCGAATGAAAGCGCTTGAAACTTGAAAATTTTCAAATAATTCTCCAAACTTTCTCTTGATTTTTCTTAATTTTTTTGATGAAAAAATTGATATGAAACTCTCTCAAATGATTCTTATTTATAGGAGATATATAAATATCATTAGAGAATTAAATTGGGCATAAAACAGTCGTTAAAATCCTAATAAAGTGAAAAATGCTCGTTTGGAAAAAGACAAAACTGATTTAATTTGAAAACTAGCCGTTTTGCCCAATTTAGCTCTCTAGCGGTCGACCGACCATGGCTATTCAAAATAGTCATTGCCAGTGGTCGACCGGGCGGTCGACCCGAGGCCAAATACAGAAACTCCTATAGTTGGGGTTGAGCTAAAATGTTCGACCGACCCCAGCGGGTAGTGAGTTCAAGAGTGTCGGTTGACCGAACAATCGACCGATCCTCTGTGCACAGATACATAGTATCTGTGTGCACATTCAGTCGACCGCTCAGTTGACTAAAAACTGTGCAGAACTTACTGGACACTCGGACGATCAACCAGGAGTCGACCAGGCGAAGCCAAAATTCCCAAATTTGAGTTTCTAAATATACTTTCTGATTTTGAAATAGTAAATATATATTAAAAATGTTTTGTCATTCATTTAAACCATGAAAAACCTGTAGACACATAGAGATAAAAATCATAGTAAAAATGGATCAAAAAACATGCATAGATAAACAAGTTGAAACACTAGTTATTTTTTGAAAAATCTATGTGTGTGAGACTTCTTGAGCATCAACATAACACTCTAAATTTGGACATTTTATTTTCTTAAAAAGGTTTCACAATCTTCAAGTTTTCTTCAAGTGAGCTTCTTCAAGATTCATGCTTTGATCTTTTAGGCTTGAATTCTGTGCTTGAATCAACTTGAATACTTCTATACCTTCATTTTCAGGAACAATAAATGAGATCTTAATTCTTGAACCTGTAAATTCATAAACACTTGAACTTGATTAGTACCTCATAACTATATGTATTTTTGAATCATCAAAATATAAGTGGTGATTGTCCCCTTGGGCCAAGTGGAAGGGGAGTGGCGGCGGCAGGAGTTAGGGTTTTGGTGGCCCGGGTTTAGGAAGATAAACAGTAATTTTTTTTTGACCTGATCTAATCTGATTTAGGGTTTCAGATTTTTTTTTTTTTAATAAAAGAGCAAGAATTTGGCTCTGATAATAAAATTAATGTGGGATCAAAAGCCAAAGTTTGGATTGAGGATATGAATATGGATCACAACCTGATTTTAGACTTCACCACCTGTTGATTCAATCAATTAGATCAAATCAATATTAAAATAGAATTTTTTTACTTAATTTTCATTGTTTTATTCATTGAGTTGAGCCTATTTAAGTAGGCTTCACTTGACTACGGGACTCAATCTACTTCCGATGTGGGACTAAACGAAAAACAAAAAAAAAATAAATATAATGCTGAAAACAAACATGACCAACTAGACTTAATCTCAACCCTAAACACTGACCCAAACAATCGCCAAATGGACTCAAACGAAAACCAAACACAACTACGACATGTGCATTAAATAGTTGTGCAGTAAAAACTATAATCGAAACTAAATCGATGCAATCTGACAGCGACAATGTTGATAGGTGTGAGGAGAAGTCGGTATGATGTCCCCATCAGTTGCCACTTCAAATTGCAAGATGGAGCTCTCCTATGCAGAATCTACACCATTAGAGGTGATCAACTGTGCTACATAGAAAACAAAAACTGATTGCTTAGCTCTTTCCTGGATTACACGTTCCCAATCTGCCCCCAAAGTATCATAGATTTATGTGCTCTATAGAACATTTAGAAAACTACTTCAACCATATCATTACCATTTTATCTTTATGCTGTGATATTTTCCTAAGTAGTATTTTCCTAACATATTCTTGCTTCCAGAACAAAATACATCATAAAATGCTACCGCTAGAATTTTTTTTTTTTTTTTTTTTTTTATATACTTGCAGTTGCTTCTGAAGCTTTTATGTTCTTAAAATTTCTGATCTCCAAATTTGATGGTCTACAAAAAACCGTTTAGCTTGCTTTCTGCATCAGTGGTGGAAAAACCTGGAAATTTGTAAGTTCATAAACAGGTTGAACTGGTTCTAGTATAGTTTGTTGGAAACTTGAAATTAAGCAAGTGAGTTTTTGAGAAAATTTTGAACTGAATTTAGACGGAGTACGCTGCTCGAAATGCGCGGAAGATGGTTGGAATACGTTCTCCTTCCATTGGCGATGAACGTGATATATTCACATGTTCAATTCTGTTTCTGAATGAATGAGATATTCAAGTTGGAAAATGGCTTAAAATAAGAGCTAAATAGAACCAAAACGTTTAAAGACTATATTTAGTCCAACATTGAAAATGGTATGCGAATGGATGTGTCTGTTCGGCAGACTGACATTTCTATTCGGAACGGTTGCTCCCGTTCCGACAGAATGGATGTGTCTGTTCGGGACAACTCATTTCGGCCAAAAGGATGTGTATGTTCGACGAACGAATGTGTTTGTTCGAAACAGTTGCGTCTGTTCTAACCGAACAGATGTGTCTGTTTGGAAGGGTTGCGCCCATTACAATCGAAAGGTTTCCTCCAAATCCTAAATAAAGTCCAACAATTCAAGAGAAAAAACTGATTATGATTGACTCAGTGAGTAAGCACGTAGGAGTTGGACTTCAACTCGTTTCTATAGTACACTCAAGTGCTTTCTACAAAGGATTTAGGATAAGCTTAACGTTTTTAATAATGCCTATATTTTGTAATTAAAACAAATGGGATAGAGTAGACTACTTTTAATAGGACAATCACTTATGTGAGTGTAGAGCTGGGTTAGCTCTTTGGGAGTCTTTATGGAGGCTGTGATTTCCTAAACAAGCTCTCTGAAACAAAAAATGTTCAGGGCCAAAAAGGACACAATCGAGAATTAAAGTTGATTTTAAAAAGATACTGTGTGAGATTTGTTGACTTGGCTTACAGAAACAGCTGACAGTTTTGACGTATAGTTCACTGATTAACCAGTAAGTCCGTTAAGGCTTCCGCTACGGAATGTTCAAGTCCTAGTTCACTTAATCTGATGCATTTTTTCCTAAAGTGTCTTTCACTATAGAATCAGTTCCATACTGTGTACAAATATCTTAAATTTCTATTCATTGTGGGGTATTGTTTGAAACTTTGAATTAACCATGTGAGTTTTTGGAGAAAATTTGAGCTGAATTTTAGGCTGGACCCGTTGTTCGGAATGCGCGGGAGATGGTTGCAGTATGCTCTCTTTCCATTGGCGATGAACATGGTATATTCACATGTTCAATTTCTTTTTCAAATGAATGAATGAGATATTCAAGTCGGAAGTTGGCCTAAAACAAGAACTAGATGGGATATTCAAGTCGGAAGTTGGCCTAAAACAAGAACTAGATGGGATATTCAAGTCGGAAGTTGGCCTAAAACAACAAGAGTTAGATGGGATATTCAAGTTGGAAGACCAAAATCGAAAGGATTATACCTGTTACAACTGAAAGGTTGCTTCCGAATCTTATGTAAAGTCCAGCTAGTTTAAGGTATTAATTAATGTATAAATATGAAAGATACCAACTTGTGAAACTACTTTGAATTGTTGAAGCCTGGGGTGGTTTCCATCTCCTTGGTACCTGGAACAGTAATGAAATATTAGGAATACACTCCAAATCCCACACACTTTCAAGCTTTTCCCTACTTCTGTCGCTTTATATTGAGAGCCACAATGGGCTACACTTGAACTTACTTTTCATTTGGGGACTGGGTGATGCAAGGTCTTATTGACAGGCTTGTTCCATCACTCATTGAGCAGCTACTCAAGGATTATAGCACATGGGTTGAAGAGCAATTGCAGATCACATCTCAATGTCCACATCCTTCATGACCAATTTTGTTTGTTTAATGTTCCCTTTTGTAGCAGCAAAGGTTTGTCCCAACAGAGAATTTATGTTGTTATCTGATACTGAGAGATGTGCCTGTTCATTCCAATTAAGCCTTTGGATAGTTACCTGAGGAAAAGCATATGCTGTTCAGAAATCTAGTTGCAGCTAGTGTGGTGTAAATGGAGAAGATATGTAAGTATAGTGATATTATTATTGTTTTACTATTTGTTTTTCCTTTTGTAGGTACAAATATAGATGTTGTCTAGATATTGAACCTTTAAGTAACAAATACAAAAATTGAATCAGATCTGGATGCTAGTCCAATTTATTTTTATTAGTCTAGCTTGCATTTGTAAAGTTCCTTAGAGGGTGATGGATGTCATTATATATTAATTAAGAAATAAGTCGTGTGTGGTGTGTTCGCGATTCGTACAAAAAGAACGTATCGCGTACGTTAATAGATTTCGATATTTTGGCAATTTATTGCTATCATTATCTGTATCCGTATTTAAAGGTGAGGTTTTGCTGATATGTACCTCTCAAATCTAAATATTTAGAAAAATGTCTCTCAAATTCTTCATATTTCCAATTCATCGTGTGAATGCTACGGGGTTTATAAATTTACTCTAAGACATTACCATTTTGGAATCAAAAGAGAATAATGCTCTTGTCGTTTCAGTTAAACAACTTAAAAATGGCAAACAAAAGAGAAGCATAGCCTTTGGGAAAATGCTGAAGATTTCTGAGAAGTACGAGAGAAAAGGAGAATTGGATTTTTTAACTGTAAGAATTGTTGAAGAAAGGAAAACTGAATTGTTATGATTGATGAAGGCAATGCCCAAATATATATAGAGATACAATTTGATAAAGAAATCCTACGCTTAATACAATCATAATGCAATAGGTATTGTATTCTAATCCTAATACTACTAATACAATAAATATAGAATTCTAATTCTAATATTACTCTAACACCCCCCACAAACTAGTGATGTACTACACGAATGAGTTTGATGGTTCAAAAAAAAAATAGCATGTCCCTTTTTGTGACAATGACCGTAAACATGAGTAGATCTATATCGTGATGCAACAACTAGAACACTTTCAATAAGAATGGTATAGCGGGATGCAATCGGCAGTAAACGAGTCTCCTCAGAAATCAAATCTGATACAGCAGAATCATGTGACAAAATCAGATCTTGATGAATAAGCTGACCAGGGGATGTAGATAATTAGGAACAGATTGCCATCAAAAATTGATAAAGTCTCATGTTCTCTCCGGTCTTAATAGAGGTAGAGATATTAATAGTATATCTGAACGAGCTTCTATTTCATCTAGTTCCCTCCAGTACTTACTCATCTGAAAATAAAAATCATGTAAGATTTTTCGCCTTGAGAAGCAGATTGAGCCTGAGCTATTAATTGATATTCCGTGCTTTATTAACTTAAACAAACTTTTCTGTCAGATGTTTTCACATCGCAGTAGTATAGTCGAACTTGCATAAATGAGCATGAAGAGAAGGATCGACTGACGAAATAATATAAAGTAACACCATCTTCTCTTTTTGACCATGTTTCTTTTGCAACATCATATTTCTGTTGAGTAGCAGCATCAGCGTCACATGATAGGATAAGAGTTGATGTGGTTCCATTGATGTGACTAAGTAAATGATGTCCTAGCAAAGTACCGTGAATAGTTGCAGACCAGGATGATCAACTGAAATCTTCACCAATTTTGTATCACTAGCAATAGGAAAGTATTCTCGGAAAGCCTCAGAAGACATGTTAGGGAGTTTGATTGGTATCACAGTAGACTGATCGATGCAGTGGAGGGCAATATAGATTTTCAATCGAAAATCCTATAGATGATGACAGATTTCGTTAGTAGTGGAGAAGATGAAGTTGATAGCGTTTATCGCAGGAGTTGGTTTTGATTGGAGATCTTAGTGGTGTTTATGGTAGATGAAGATGTACGAGATTGAGATTTTGAAAATTAGGGTTTTGAGATTAAATTGGTTGTGATACCATGTAATAATTGTTGAAGAAAAGAAAATTGAATTGTTATGATTGATGAGGGTAATGCTCAAATATATATAGAGATACAATTTGATAAAGAAATCATGCTCCTAATATAATCTTAATACAATAGTATTGTATTCTAATCCTAATACTACTCCTAATACAATATGTATAGAATTCTAATCCTAATATCACTCTAACATTAATTAACTGAGAGAAGAGGTGAGAGGAAGTGTCCAACAATAATTAGGTCAAATTACCCTTAACGCAGCTAAAGTCTAACATAACCTAAGGTTTGGGCGTAATTTAAAAGATTTTTATACCATTTGGGGAATCAATTGACAATATGAAAGATTTAGATGGCATTTTTTACAAATAAGTAGGATTTAGAGATATAATTAAAAGAAAAAGGGGGAAATGTGTACAAGCCCCAACCATTTTTTTTTTAAGTTCAAAAAAAACCCATGTACTTTAATTTCGTGTGAAAAAGCCCCCAACCTTAGGATTGAGTTTCAAAAAGTCCTTACCCCACTTTTATTGCATACAAGGTACTATGAATTCATTAATTCCTATATTGCCTTTGTGTGTGGGACTTTGTGCTATTGCGTCAGCACCATACACGTGGGTCGCAATTAGTGCTTCTCATGCGATGTAAAGTGACATTCGAGTAAACTGTCTATCTTTGTGTTTTTGTGCTTGCCTTCGTGTGTTTGTTTCTACTTTCAACTGCTTGTTGACGCAGCATAGAATCTAGAGTAAATCACCTTTTGCAGTTGCACTAAATATATCATGTATCCAAATATGACAGCTTATCACCAGAATGGACACCTTTTAGGGTTTTGAATAATTAAATTGATTAATCAAAGGAGAAAAGATGTCCAAAGAGAGAAATTTGGGGAGAAATTGACAATGGAGGGGGTTATTTCAGTCCAAATTAATTGGCCAAGATTAATTCCATTTATCTCCTCTCCCTTTTTGCCTTTTCTTTCTCGCCCCCCCCCCCCCAATTCTTCCTTTTTCTCATCCATTTGTCTTGAGAGGTCAGGCGAAGATGATTTTTTAATTCTTCATGTCAGGATTACGGGCTTGATAGTGCACGAACATCCAGGTTCTGCGTAGCTAATAAAGAAATCCAATCGCATTGCATAAACAACCAGGCAAATATAATCAGTTAAAGCTGGATAATATATGGCTCAATGTGGACATATTCAAATAGATATAGTCAGATTGAGATAAAGATAGTCAGATTGAGATAAATGTGGACACTATCTAATATAGGTGGACTGAGTGAAGTAAAGAGGGACATATTCATCTAAAGGTTGACATTGTTATACAGGCGGACAAATTTATAGGATATTTAAGACTAATAAGAAAGGCAAATTATTGAACATAAGAGTGGATAGGTTGCTTACTTTTGATTGGCTTCAGTGGCAGAACAACACACTTGAAACATGCATTCTAAGTTTTTTGTCATTGATGTTGGAGAAAACTATATCCTGCTATTGTGGAAATTTATACCTTGAACTTAAGTTGAAAAGAGGAAGTTCGAGTGTCATACAAACTTAAATTTTTCAGAGACTTAAATTTAGGTTGAAAAGAGGAAGCTCGAATGACGTACAGACTTTATTTTTTGAGAGATTCAAGAGATTGGCTCTCATTCAACCGGATCACTGTGACTTGACAATTGATACCCGTGTTTTAAATGTTGGTCGACATTTATGAAATGTCAGCCGACATTTCGTTTTTAATCTCTTGCCGCCATGACATCTCCACCCTCATTTGAAATGGTGTTTTGAAAAATATCCGGCGACATTTCAGGAAAAAACTTAATTTGTCGGCCAACATATTGGCAGAATATTGTGCCCGCAATACTATGATTTCGGTTTCAAATTGTGGACTTGTTTATCAAGTTTGGTTTGAACTCTTACCCGACCCAAACACGTATGAATAATAATCAAAGTTGCCCTAAAAAGCCAACTCCTCTCACTTCTCTTAGTCTTCGCTATTTGGGAAAAAAAAAAAAAAGAAATTCGATGAGAGGTCAGAGCAGCGATGGTGGGTTCTCTTGCTTCTGCTGCAATCTCGACAATCTTGACGACATGAGCTCTTCCTCCTCTGACTCTCCTCCGATCTAGACGACCTCAACCCAGGTAAATGTACACAAGTAACACAAGTTGCACAACAAACTACAAGTGTGAAAAGTTTAACATATTAAAAGTACTAACTATTTTTAATTTTCTAGTTAATTAGTGAAACTTAAATGGGACTATACTCCTGAATTAAAAGAAATGGCAATGAGGATTTTAAACTTGACAACTAGCTCTTCCGCTTGTGAAAGAAATTGGAGTATACTTGAGATGATATTACAATTTACATATTAATACATTACAAACAATGATTATTTTTTTAATTTCTAGTTGTTCATTTTTATTATGTTGAATGCTTTTTTGTAGATTCACACAAAGAAGAGAAATATGCTAAATCACAAATAGTTACGTAATAGTTTTTGTCAAGTTCAGTGCTATGCTTAGGAACAAGCTTGCCTAGAAAAATAGAGATCCTTTATCCGCTTATGATGATGAAGAAAGTGTCACATATTGTTGGTGTCTCCAAACAGGAACGTGTTGGCCCAGCCCAAAGGCCCATTACCCTAGTTTTGATGATGATCAACTCATGAAGTTATTTTACTAATGATCTTGTGTTTAATTAGTGACAGATTCATTATCAAGATCTTAGTAGGTGCATAGCTCAACAAAGGATAAAATGTCAAGATTTGGAGCTAGCACGGTGTGATCCAAGGAGCTTTTGGATCAAGCTTGGACCAAGTCAAGAAGATGAGAAGCCTTCAAGTGAAGACTTCAAGAAGATGAAGACTTGTGTCTAGGTATAAGATTTTGTTTTTGTTTTAGATAAAATGTAAAGGATAGAATAGTGGTGGATTGCTCAAGTACATATACACACACACTCTTGATTTAGTTTGTTTTAGAAAAGAATTTTAACCAAAAACCAAACATGTATTCAAGTGAAGATTTCAAGTGTTTTGTTCGTTTTTGGTATTTCTCATATACATATGTTTATCCCAAAACCAAGTTTATGCTTATTGACAAAAACATAAATATTTCATCTTGATTGTGTAGTGGATCATATCCATACACACTATGCCTTAAAAGTATATCTTGTTTTTGTATTTGATGAAGATTTGGAAAAACATGTTTTGGAAAAATATTGTTTGGAAAATACAGTTTTTATCATGAGCCAAATATTTTCAAGTTACAAAAATAGTCCAATCTTTTATAACATGCCTTGATTTTGTGCAAGCATGTTTGTTTATCAAAGTATATTGGTTAAACTATTTTTGTAGATTTTTATGTATTTTATGGGATTTTATTTGAGCCAAAAGACTAACTTTTTAATCCCAGAAAACTGTTTCAGGCTTTGGATAAGTCGACTTACTACCTTTATAGTCGACTAATCCTGAAGTCGGTCGACCGGTTTGGTCGACCGACATGCACAGATGTGCACGCCTTTGTGCACTGGAGGACGACCGATCGTACGGGTCGACCGCTCCAGAGAGCAGAGCTCTCTGGAAAGTTCGGCCGACCGTATGGGTCGACCGACAGAGAGTTCGACTCTCAGCTCCAGTGGGTCGGTCGACCCAGGCGGTCGACCGTGGCTCCAACGGTCGGATTTTGACCGTTGGCGGTCGACCGTACGGGTCGACCGCCAGCTCTGACAAAGCCCCAACGGCTAGTTTTTGGCAGCCTATAAATTTGGGGATCTTGTTATTGTTTTGAGCCAAGATTTTAGGAGAGCTTTGAGCCAGTTTTTCCATCCTTTTAAAAGAGTTTTCTCCACATATTTGAGTGCAAATACTTCCAATCAAAAGGGAAGATTTTATTTAGAGTGTGTAAAAGAGAATTTCTTGAGTTTTCCTCACCACTCTCATCCTTGTTTTTCTCACAAACACTTGAGCAACCCATTGAGCTATTCACCTTATAGGAGTGTTGTAGTGAGAGCTCTTATTGGTGATCAAAGTGTTTAGATCACCAAGAGATCATTTCTTGTACTTTGAGGAGGCGGACGTGTGTGTCCGCGTTGTTTTGAGTTCGGGTGCGGACTCGGTTGTTTTTGAGGTGCGGCCTCGGCGAGCTAGTGAGCTTGCGTGTGTACGGGACTAGGGAGTCCGAGGGCTTGTAGGTGTTGCGGCACCGAGGAGAGATCCATTGGGATCTTGCATAGTGGAAATCCTTCGTGTGTCGAAGGCGGGGATGTAGAGCAAGTGTGCTCGAACCTCGAAACAAACCCTTTGTGTTTGCGATTGCTCTCTCTCTCTCTCTCTTTGTCTCTTATTTTATCTTGCATGCTTATTACTTGCCTTTATCTTTCATGCTTGATATATTGTGTGCATAATTGATACATACTTGCGTGGGATTGTTTGCTAACACTTGTATTCAACCAAGAGCCAACGCGGCACCTCAACCCATTCAAGGGGAATCTAGAGGAGTTTGTCCAGAGCCCTTCACGGGGAATTTGGCAACACTCTTTGGTTATACGTGGTGTTTAGTGTAAAAGTTTTAATTAGGTCATATTTGTTTTTAGCTTCCACATTATTTGCATCATTTGGCATTAAGTGACCATTAGATTAGCCATCACCTATTCACCCCCCTCTAGGTGAACCTTCAATTGGTATCAGAGCTTGGTACTCTGATTTGGTCTAACAACCTAGAGTTAAAGATCCTCATTTTTAGGCTAATCACAATATTTTGTACACACACTATGGACTTCATGTCACCACCCACCTTTGACATTCTTAACATCCAAATTTGGAAGGTTAAGATGTCATTGTACCTCAAAGCCTTAGGCATACATGTTTATCTTGCCATATCTAATGATTCATATTGTTCAAATAGTAAGAATTTTGAGGCTAATGCAAAAGCCCTTCATGCTATCAAGTCAACCCTAAATGATGATTATTTATCTAGGTTTTCTAATATTGATTCGGCTTTTGTAGCTTGGAACATCATCACCTCCCTCGGCGAAAAAGATCTATATTATACCGGGAGCGATTCGGACGTTGGAAGCGACATCTCCAACGTGTGCTACATGGTCCAAAGGGATAACCCCCTTGAGGTAAACTCCGAATCCGATGATGAAGACATGTCATATGATGAGCTTACTACCTTTTGTCATCTTGTGCTTGAAAATATGACATGCTTAAAAAGAAGAATAATAATTTGAAAAAGAACATTGCTTGCATGCATGTAGAACATGATACATTTAGATCTAACATTGCATGTTTAGAAAAAGATAACAAAATTTGAAAAAGAATTTTGATGCCATGCTTAATGAAAAAGATTCATTAGAAAATAAAATGGCATGCTTAGAAAAAGAAAATAAAGATTTGAAAAATGAGAATGTTTCCTTGCTTGCAAAATTGAATGATTTATGTGAAGGAAACACTATTTTGAAAAATAAAGTTAATTTGGTGAAAAAAAAAGAAGTTGTTTTTCAAGAAAATAAATCTTTGAAAAGAAAAATTTGTGAAAAAGAAAAAGATTTTGTTTCACAAAAGAAAAAGAAAAATGGTTCTTCATCTCATCATGCTTTTCATGCCACCACTAATGAGATTAAAGATTTGAAAAATAAAATGGATGGTTTGAGTTCAACTTTGAACTCTTGTGCTTTTAATCATTCTAGGTTGGAGTCAATGTTTTCAAAGAAACAAACTCCACACATTCATGCATATCATAACCATGCATTTGCTTATGTTGCACAACATGATCACACTCCTACACATAAGCATACTAAGTGTTACACATGTACACATTGTGGCCGCAAAGGCCATTTAGCAAAATTTGTTATAATAATATTATTCTCTAAATTTTGCTAATTATAAAAATGTTTGGGTTCCTTACAAGACTAACCCAAAAGACCCAAGAAAATATGGGTACCAAAACCCCCACCATTTGCTTTTAATGTAGGTGAGGGCTCTCACAAAACGTGAGAGGATCGGTGCCTTGATGGTGGGTGCAATTGAACTAAAAGGACACATATTTGGATCACCGCTATCAAGGAGGTTTAGTGGGACAACCACCATGTATGGAGCTTTGGAGTTGGTAACAATCTCTAAACTCTCATTTTATTTTTGTACATGCTTATTCATTTGTGAAATCATATAGCATACTCATGTTTATTTGTTTTTATGTGCTTCATGTGGTAAAAACATGCTTAGATGTAGTTTTTACCAAAACTTGATTTATACATGTACAAATAGTGAGTTACACGTGATTTATATATATTTGCACTTCATGCTCATTTGTACCCACTATATGCACATGTATAGCCTAGTTTTGATGATTTCCTCATTTATACTTCTTTTACCTATTTTATGCTTTACTTCATGTATATGTATTTTTAATTCAAATCTAATAAATATACATGTATACCCGTGAGTCTCTTGCTTTCATGCAAATACATTTAATAGACTCTTTTATATTTGGGATATGTATGTGTATTGTTAGGATTGGATAAATCATACATATACCTTGAAGTTTATTTTAAGATGAAAAATAAAAAAAATTTCATGATTTATTTTTAATAAAAAAAATTTCATGTCTTGTCTAAAAATGAGATTAATGTTTGATTGAGCTTCAATGTCTATTTTCATGAAAATGCTATTACATAACCTTTGAACACTCATCTTTTACTTTTCAAGATAATTTTGAGCTTTATGGACTATGAGTGATTGAACTTTGATGTATTTAGTATGATTCATGAAATACATATGCTTTGATTTCATATTTTTGAAGGATCTTTAACTAGTTTTTCAAAAATTATTTTAACTAGTTAATTGTTCTTCATTTGGTAGAGTTTTTCAAACAAAGCTTATTTTTCAAATCTATTTTTTAAAACCCCTACCATCAATGGGAGGATGGATGGGCGATTATGCCTTGTATGCTTCATTGAAAATCTTCTATCTTGAGCATATGAAGGGTGGTAGTTATATGAGTTATACACTTGATCTTATTGTTATGTCAATTGGTATCATTGAATCGTTTCAATTGGTATCAATATGAACATATTTTTGTATATACTCATATTTTGTTTTCTTATATATGTATGTATCAATGTCAATTGGTATACTCATTTCATACATATATATGATTTTCATGTGCTTAACTTTCAATTGGCTCACATTTTAAAAGCACAAAGTTTATGATGAAAAATAAAAATTTTGATCATATGTTTACTATTGGTATTAATATGTTTCAACTTCATATTTGTTAAATTTCAATTGGTATCAATATGTTTTATAATAATGATTATTTTCAATTAGGTATCTTAAAATTTGATTGTTTTACAAGAACTCTGATACCTTTAAAATTTTTGTTAAGAAAAATTAAAAAAAAATGTTTTGATATGTATTTCCTATATGCAAGGAGAGCTTAACATCTCTTCTACATATAGATTCATGTTGAGTATATTATAAATTGAGGAGCTTGACAACTCTTCTTTATATGATATACGTGTGTAGGGGAGCTTCACATCTCCTTATGCATTACATAATATGTGTTATGTGAATTGGGGCTTGTCATCCCTTCTTCATGTAATGCATATGTGTAGGGAAGCTAACTTAGCGTCTTCCTCTTCATGAATGTATATCGCATATAAACCTTTATTGATTGATTTGTATTAACCCCTTTTTGATCTTTTTGTTTTTGACAAAAGGGGGAGAAAAATTTGTTTTGATTTGATTTTACTTTGAACCCTTTGTTGATGATTGACAAAAAGGGGGAGAAGTATTTGAGTTTATATGCATGTTTTCATTGCTTAAGGGGGAGAAGTATTTGTCTTCCTTGTTATTTATGCATATAAGTTTTGTTTTGCAAATAGGAGAAAAAAATTTTGTTTTATGCTTGATTAGCATGTTTACTCCTACATTTGCATACATGTTTATGTGTCTCATTGCATATTTATTTATTTATTTGGTATGCATGAGTTAAGGGGGAGCTTCTTTGAAGCTTTACTTTAATCCATGCATATATAACTTCATGAGTTTTGTCATCATCAAAAAGGGGGAGATTGTTGGCCCAAAGGCCCATCACCCTAGTTTTGATGATGATCAACTCATAAAGTTATGTTTACTAATGATCTTGTGTTTAATTAGTGACAGATTCATTATCAAGATCTTAGTAGGTGCATAGCTCAACAAAGGATAAAATGTCAAGATTTGGAGCTAGCACGGTGTGATCCAAGGAGCTTTTGGATCAAGCTTGGACCAAGTCAAGAAGATGAGAAGCCTTCAAGTGAAGACTTCAAGAAGATGAAGACTTGTGTCTAGTGTTGGCCCAAGGTTACAATCACCCGTTTTTAATGTGTTTTGATGATTACAAAACATATTAGTTATTTAAACTAATATTGTTTATTGGTTAAGTGTGTTTCAGGATTCTAACTCAACTAGAAGGATTCTTCCCTAAAGGAAGGTGCTTGGACTCAAGTCAACTCAATTTGGGCTCAAGAATCAAGTTTTAAAGATCATATGGTGAAAGCCCTCTTGAAGAACTTGAAGTCTTTAGAATCATTGTAAGAATAGAATGTTAAAGTTTGAGTGTTGGATATTGGCTCTAGGATACACATACACAATTTGGTTTTGTTAAAATGTGAGTCTTGTATATAAGTTTTCATGTTTTAAATTTGGTTTCATGTCTTAGTAGATATTTACATGACCCTAAGTTTTACAAAATAATATCATGTTTAGATCATATTTATATACTCCTACTAGCATGTTACTTAAGTTTGTTCAAACCCAAAACTATTTTACAAAGTTTTCTAAGTCAGAAAAAATACTGATTTTCCTGTTTCAGGCTGACCGGCCGACCGGCCCGATCGACCGGCGCCAGTGCCAGGACGTGCACATTTGTGCACGTCTGTCGGTCGACCGCCCGGGTCGACCGACTGTAAGCAGTTGCTCTGGGTTTTCTGGGTCGACCGCCCCGGTCGACCGCCAGAAGACCCGAGCCAACGGCTCTTTGCCAGCTGAGCTGGCGGTCGACCGGCCCGGTCGACCGCCAAGCCTGCAACAGCCCAACGGCTCTTTCCTCTTTTGTGCAATTCTAAAATCTGTTTTTCAGACTGCTTTTTGGCAGACTTTTTCAGGGTTTTTCAGATCTTTTTCAGAGCAAATAAGGTCTAAATAAATTGTTTTAAACCTATTTCTCTCCCTATAAATAGAGGAGAAGACTCTCTTACAAAATACCAAGAAAAATCCTCAAGTTTTCAAAGTTTTCAAAGAGAAAAGAAAAGTGTTTAAGCTCTCCATTTCCAACTCTTTCTTGAGCTAATTTTCAGTTGTGTTCCCTTGCAAAAATCATCTCTACAACTGAGTTTTTTTCTCACTACACTTCATAGAGCCAAAAATCCCTAACTCATTCTATAGTGAAGTTGTAAAAAGAGTGAGAGTGTTGTAAAAGAGTTGGTGATCTGTTGTGATCACTCTTGTTCTTGTGACCTTCTTGTTCTTGTGGAGACACCTCTTCGGTAGAGGTTATTATACTTGGTGGAGCTCGGTACTCGGGTCTTCGGTAGACCATTGTAATCGTCCTCGGTGGATAGTGGAAACCCTTCACGGAGGTGAAGGCGGAGAGTAGAGCGGTGGCTCGAACCTCGAAACAAACATCTTGTGTTTGCGATTGCCTTGTGTCCATTCTTGTTTTAATTTCTCTTGCACTCTATTGCTTTCATTTACTTGCTTGAGATCTAGTTTTATTTCCTTGTGTTATTGCTTGTGATACTTGTGATATATCTTGTGTGCATTTCATCATTGCATTTTATTCATACTTTGTTCGATCAATTCTCATACAACAAGGTTGCATTGCGCACCTCTAACCCATTCAAGGGGAATTGGGAGGAAGGAGTTCAGAACCTCTCACGAGGTATTCGGCTCTTAGTCTTGTTTTGAGAGATCGTTACATCATTCATCCATCTTAGTTTTGAAAAGATTGTTAGATTAGCAATTACACCTATTCACCCCCCTCTAGGTGTTTTTCATCTAGGTATAAGATTTTGTTTTTGTTTTAGATAAAATGTAAAGGATAGAATAGTGGTGGATTGCTCAAATACATATACACACACACTCTTGATTTAGTTTGTTTTAGAAAAGAATTTTAACCAAAAACCAAACATGTATTCAAGTGAAGATTTCAAGTGTTTTGTTCGTTTTTGGTATTTCTCATATACATATGTTTAACCCAAAACCAAGTTTATGCTTATTGACAAAAACATAGATATTTCATCTTGATTGTGTAGTGGATCATATCCATACACAATATGCCTTAAAAGTATATCTTGTTTTTGTATTTGATGAAGATTTGAAAAAACATGTTTTGAAAAAATATTGTTTTGAAAAATACAGTTTTTATCATGAGCCAAATATTTCCAAGTTACAAAAATAGTCCAATCTTTTATAACATGCCTTGATTTTGTGCAAGCATGTTTGTTTATCAAAGTATATTGGTTAAACTATTTTTGTAGATTTTTATGTATTTTATGGGATTTTATTTGAGCCAAAAAGACTAACTTTTTAATCCCAGAAAACTGTTTCAGGCTTCGGATAAGTCGACTTACTACCTTTATAGTCGACTAATCCTGAAGTCGGTCGACCGGTTCGGTCGACCGACGTGCACAGATGTGCACGCCTTTGTGCACTGGAGGACGGCCGACCGTACGGGTCGACCGCTCCAGAGAGCAGAGCTCTCTGGAAAGTTCGGCCGACCGTACGGGTCGACCGACAGAGAGTTCGACTCTCAGCTCCAGTGGGTCGGTCGACCCAGGCGGTTGACCGTGGCTCCAACGGTCGGATTTTTGACCGTTGGCGGTCGACCTACTGGTCGACCGGCAGCTCTGACAAAGCCCCAACGGCTAGTTTTTGGCAGCCTATAAATTTGGGGATCTTGTCATTGTTTTGAGCCAAGATTTTAGGAGAGCTTTGAGCCTGTTTTTCCCATCCTTTTAAAAGAGTTTTCTCCACATATTTGAGTGCAAATACTTCCAATCAAAAGGGAAGATTTTATTTAGAGTGTGTTAAAAGAGAATTTCTTGAGTTTTCCTCCACCACTCTCATCCTTGTTTTTCTCACAAACACTTGAGCAACCCATTGAGCTATTCATCTTATAGGAGTGTTGTAGTGAGAGCTCTTATTGGTGATCAAAGTGTTTAGATCACCAAGAGATCATTTCTAGTACTTTGAGGAGGCGGACGTGTGTGTCCGCGTTGTTTTGAGTTCGGGTGCGGACTCGGTTGTTTTTGAGGTGCGGCCTCGGCGAGCTAGTGAGCTTGCGTGTGTACGGGACTAGGGAGTCCGAGGGCTTGTAGGTGTTGCGGCACCGAGGAGAGATCCATTGGGATCTTGCATAGTGGAAATCCTTCGTGTGTCGAAGGCGGGGATGTAGAGCAAGTGTGCTCGAACTTCGAAACAAACCCTTTGTGTTTGCGATTGCTCTCTCTCTCTCTCTTTGTCTCTTATTATATCTTGCATGCTTATTACTTGCCTTTATCTTTCATGCTTGATATATTGTGTGCATAATTAATACATACTTGCGTGGGATTGTTTGCTAACACTTGTATTCAACCAAGAGAGCCAACGCGGCACCTCAAACCCATTCAAGGGGAATCTAGAGGAGTTTGTCCAGAGCCCTTCACGGGGAATTCGGCAAACACTCTTGGTTATACGTGGTGTTTAGTGTAAAAGTTTTAATTAGGTCATATTTGTTTTTTAGCTTCCGCATTATTTGCATCATTGGCATTAAGTGACCATTAGATTAGCCATCACCTATTCACCCCCCCCCCCCCCTCTAGGTGAACCTTCAGAACGATGAATCGCATATTGATAGTGATGATAAGTCTTTCCCAGAGAAGGATTCAGTTGGAGGTAAATTACAAAATATGGGAGCTAATCCGAAGAGAAGAAAAAATATAAGAGCAAAAACTTATCAAAGAGGAAAAGAAAACAAAGGATCATCATCATCAAAGGAAAAATCAAAGGAACTGACAAGGAAAGAAGACGAAGAAGAATTTTCATTAACAGAATCGTCATCGGAGGAGGAGCTAAACATTGACATTCCTTGAGGATGATTCATCGGAGTCCGAGCAAGGAGAGGCTTGATAAGGAATGAATTATTTATTACTTTTGGTCTTAGACTTTTACTTGCTTTTGAAATTTGCATGAGATAAAATTATTGAATTGTAACTTTTAAACACTTGGATCATGTTTGGTTAGTAGCTTGCTTCTAGCCTTCTAGTTTATGGTTGGTTTTCTATATTATATGTTTATAAACTTTTAAATAAAATCAATGATTGAATGATCAAAACATTGATTGAATATTAACTTTTTGCTTCTATATTGTTTCTTTGGTTGGATTTATATCTATTTTTATATTTTGTAGTTGGACATTCGGTTGGTTGGTGTTGAAAGTTATAGCAATTAAGAAACTTTTACAATGAGTTAGTGAGTGTATGTAAAATATTAAGGTAAGTATGCCTACTCTAAACATATTTATGTAGTTTTCATTAGTTGTGTATGTATTATCTTGATAAAAATTTTAAAATTACATTATTTAAAACATCTAAGACATATATTATTATCCACCATGATGTTCCGAAATTTACTAGATGTCCTCGAAATATCTCTGAGGTCTGAAATTCGACATCTGACATTTCTCTGATATCCAACATTAAAACATTGCTGATACCACAAACTAAACACATTAAAAAAAAAAAATCATCTATGGCCATGCACTCATAAGACCAAATGGATGAGGAAGAGGAAGAATTTGGGTGGAAATAAGCTGAAGAGGAAAAGGAGGAAAACTTAGAACAACAAAACAAAAAGGATAGATAAAGCAAAAATGAAGAAGAAGAGATACAGAGAATTAATCCTGGCCAATTAATTTAGAGGAAAATAACAGACTCTGTCTAAAATTTTTTTTTTTTTTTTCCAAATTCCTCTCCATGCACATATTTTTCTCCTTCGATTAATTAATTAAAATGTTCAAAAACCCTAAAACGTGTCCACTCTAATTTAAGCTGTCATATTTATGTGCATAAGAGCATTTAATATAGCTTCAAAATGTGATTTACTCTAGATTCGTGATGTGTTAGTAAGAAGTTGAAAGTGAACACAAACGCACAGTTTACTTGGTTTTCACTTTACAACACGTGAGAAACAGTAATGGCAACCCACGTCCTAGCAATGACAGAGCAGGACAGAGCCTACATACAAGGACAACAAGAAGTTTAACAAAACACATAGTACTTGATATGCAATAAAAGTGGGGACAAAAACTTTGTGAAACTCAAAACCAATACAAGGGGCTTTTTTGCACGAAATTAGCTTTTTCAAATTTTGGGGGAAAGCTGGGGGACTAACACACAATTTTCCCCCAAAGCAAAAATTCCTTTAAACTTATCATATTTAAGCAGACCGATATAAATAACCAAATTTGTTAAAATACGAACACAAAATCAAAACATCCCTCGTTGCGTATTTATATGTAACTTCTGATCTACAAATAGATACAATTTGCACAGTACATATGCAAAAAGACTATACTAATATGCAATTAACTTGTATGATGATGCTGGATTGCACACTCGAGCAAATTCTTCATGGTATTAGAACTGAACAATTAATGGTATAAAAAATATTACAGCACTTGAAACAGCAGCAGAAAAACACTCAAAGATAGTTATAGCTCATCCAGGAAAGAATTACAATTGATGTTCCTGGAAGCTACAGAACTCCGAAACCACTATAACAAATTAGTATGACAATAAAGCAGTGTTACACAAACAAAGTAGTCCTGCTGAAAAACCAAAACTGAAATGTGTTTGCCATGCCCTCAGTCTGGAGAAGCTCGGGAATCACAAGCCGACCCAATAAGACCTTCCATTGCTGTGTGGATGGGAGAAGGCGGCGATGGAGCAGTCACACACCACTCGTACCATACCTGCAAAAAACTATCTTATGAAGCCAGCGATGGAATGACACCAAAGAAAGAAGAAAAGGAGGGGGGGGAAAAGGCTTTCAGCTTTATGGGTTTCCTGTCGCATCTCAAAACGAGCAACTGACTTTGTGGCACCACAGCACCGCCAGAAATGGACTTCTATTGGTGACCCTGCAGGTACACATAGAGGTCTCCGCAACGGGAAGAAAATTGGAAACCTGGTACAAGAGCAAGAAACATTAATACAGTAACCTACGGCGCAGTGCTAACCACCACAAAGGTATGGCCAAGAAGATCCAGGAAACAGTACCAGCTAAACATATTTGGTGTTGCTGTAGATGGTTCAATGCCAAGATGAACATCTTTATATAGGATCGCATCAAAGTAGCCAGCAAATCCTGCAGGAAACAATTAAATGATGCATTGTGATCATTAATGCAGGCCTCAAGATCTCTGATAATGATGGCATGCAGCGTCTATCGCAAAATGTAGAAGATTTTCTAGGATTAGTTCCTAGTTTCAAATAATTCAAGAGAGTCCGCAGCTCAAAATTACACTTTATATCAGCATAGGGAAAGCAGACAGAAAGATCACAAGGAATGTAACAAGCATACCATGCACCATGGTAATCCTGTATCTGCTGGTAACTCGAAATGCAGCTTCTTGTACCTCTGGTTGCTTTTCTTATCAGAGAATTCTGGGTGGGTAAACGTGAATACCTAATTGAGATTCACAGAAGCAAGATAAGAAAAATAATGTTAGATAATACAGAATCAGAATGAAGTGAATTACAGAAAGCAAGATAACACGATGATAAATAATTGTAGTCAAATTGAAGACACCGGAAAAACTGACTAACTTACAAATAAAGTCTGATAAAAAAAAATATACAAACACAAGATTGCTCATACATTTGTTTAAATGAAGAGAAACTAGTCACACGCACAAAGCTCAAACCTAAAGATTAAAAAGAAAGAAGAGAGGCTCTCACAGGTTGTGAAGGAGCAAGCCTGGCAACCCTGTGTAATTTGACAACATAAGCTGTCTCAAAGTGTGCAAGGTCTTTATGTGATTTTACCTATAAAAGCAATCAAATATGAGTAACCTCACTATCAGATAAAATAACAACAACAACAACAGTTCATTTTGGACTGTAAGAGCATACATCGTTGTATAACTTTGAAGCTGTAATTGGTTGGATAAAACTGGTATATCTGAAGAAAAACAATGACTAATATCAATTTCATCAGGGGAATACTATTAAAACCTCAAACTCTGTAATGAAAATAACTGGCAGATTATAGGGTAATAATATAGGTCATACAATGACGGAATAGAAATGCCATCTGGTTTCAAAATCTCTGTGCTCCATCAAGACATTCCGGAGATAGTTCATTATCACCAAAAGAGCCCAATAATTCACTCACCTGTATACAATACACATAATGCATCATAAGGACAAACTGATTCCTCATAAAATAAGAACAAGTGAAGACAACCTGAACAAGATATTCTGATATAGCACTACAGATCTAGTTGCCAGCTTACCAAGATATCAGCCTTTTCAGGGGCATCCCAGCACCGCATGTCACTAGAAATTACAGTAACCATGTTCTCCCATCCTTCCAGTTTGATCAAGCTCTGTCATTAACAAATTTTAGCACAAATGCAAATTCAGATAACCCTATTTTTTGTGCATTTTTCTACTGACTGGTGAAATATGCTGAAGAGACTCATTTACAGGAACTATCATGTTATCCTTAAAGATTCAAGCTAATGTTGGCAACTAGAACTCACATGAAGAGTTACTACAGCATTTGGATTTTTTTCCACAGCATAAACTTTCAATCTTCGACCAGTCTCTTCAGCTGCCTGCATTATCAGCCAAATATCAAGCGAGAAAAATAAATAAGATGTGTTCTGTATAATAAAATTGTGGCAAAGAAATTTACAAATAGACACGAATCCATTAGCTCAAGCATTTTAAGTAAAAGTTCAGTACACTGTACACCATGTGTAATTCCACAATGAAAATTAATTCAGTTGTAGATCCATCTGATCACATTACATTACATCTTATAGTATCATATATTAGGTCAACACCAATAGCATACAACCAAACAAATGAGTGATAAAAACTAAATCAGAAGGAATGGGAACCTGCAACGATGCCCTAACAAGTGGCCCTCGTCCTGCTCCAACAACCATCAATACCTTTCTTGCAAAAGAAGGAAACTTATCAACAGATAGGAAATAAAAGGTAAATCAAATAAAGCTAGAATTGATAGTGCCATGAATACATATGAACATTCAAATTTTCTAATATCAGTCATAGCCTGCATAAATATTAGGTACAGGGGAACTTGAATGGCCAATCTCTCACCATCTTGATGTGGAAGCCTCCTCATCCGGAACCCTATCAAGCAAAGCTTTAGAAACTGCTCGTTGATACTGCACGAGGAAACCATACAACATAAGTTGGTTTGAAAGCTATAATCCTCAATGCAAGTACTGAGTAAAATAAACACACAATAAATCAATTAATTAAGCTTACTCCCAGAGGAGAGATATATGATCCATGAGAAATATATTGCAACTCATAGTACGCTGATAAAGTTGAATATGGGCACCTTAATAACCTTAATGGAATGAGTAAAGAACTACATATAGTCCAATTAAATTATTTCCAGCTCGCCCACACACTCCTTGAGACACTCGCCGAAAATAAAGGGTTTTAGAATAAATATTCTTATGTTGTTTAAAAATTATATACTTCACCTAGTCTTTTGCATATTTTACAATATAAGTATATAATATTATTTATGTTGCATATCTATCCTTAAGTTAGTCTAGACTTAACCAGATTCAAATTATATGAATCAAACAGTAGCTTGTTGTTCAACTTTACAAATATTGTAGAACACGTGTGCATTATGAGGGCAATTGGGCAATGCAAAACATATAATTGGATTATGTGTTATATAATTAAATTATGCAGACTTATACAAAAATGGATTTCTTCAATATACATATATTTTTTAAAGTAGAAATTCCATAAAAAGGGGGAAACAGAAACATATGATAAGTTTCCTTAAATAGATGCAAAACCTAGTAAATTATTTTATAGGTAACACAATCTATTCTGTAACACATAAAAATAAAAATCTTTAATATAAATCATGGTTCAAAATCTCGGAATTGGAATAGGAATCGGCCGACAATTTAAGTATCAGAATCGGTCATATCGGCCATTTTGTCTCTCGTTGATATCGGTATCGATAAAAAAATTAAAAAAATAATAATAAATGCTTACAAAATTATTCAGATAATCAGTAGCATTTTCATATATATTTTTTAGAATAATTGATAGAATTTGAATCACATTCGAACAACACATTACAATATAAAGCATTGAGTGCAAAACATAAATTAATAAAGTATTTACAAAGACATTAAAATACAATTAACCTAACAAACTAATTTTATTCTATTAATTATATTCATGACAATCATTCTCTAAAACTAATTAGTTAATTATATTCATGAAAACCATTTTTGTGACGATTTTCTAACAAAGTTTAAATAATCAACATACCAAACTAATGTTTAATTAATGTAACAAACTAAATTATTCTACTTAATTATATACATGATAATCATTTTCTAATATTTAAACAAATTAATTACTTATATCGGAGTCAACAAATTAGGCACATTT